>QKMV01000191.1:0-27986 GCA_003287335.1 Lednia tumana
TATTATATTATAATACATTGAAAAAGATTTGATATCCTTTGAAAATTCGTATTTATGAAATATATCAAACTCTGCTCCAATAACAAGTATTATTATTTACTAGATTTTAAGAATGTCACTTAATTGGGGGCACAGGTCATGATATGTGTTGAAAGTGGTGTTTTCAATGTTTTTAAATTTTTTACATGTTTTTCCTACGACCTAAAGCAGGTTAAGAGAAGGCGAGAGTGGCTAGTTGATATATCACATGATTCCTGCCGCGTCTATAGCAATTCATTCATTGATTCACAATTTGCCGATCTCCAAGTGATGATAAATCGGCTCGTCAGCTATAAGTTTGCAACAAATGACGTAACTTCGACGTCCGGGGCTCATTGATTTTATTTTACCTACATTGTTCGATCGAAAAGGTTTCTTTTTGTAATGAATTCAGAATAATAGTCAACAGGCACTCCAATCGGCAAAGAAAACTTTAACAGTATCATTTCCAATTTTAATTTGGACACCTTTCGTCGAGTGAGTCATACCTTTCTTTTTTGTTAGAAAAAAGATGCTTTTTTAAGTAAATATGTTAATATAAAGATTGCGATATTTGGATAAATAGTGAGAGAAAACAATGTGCAGCATGAATTAGATGCTATATTTATCTTGGATAAAAACGCTAGTATTTCTTTTGAGTAGACTCGGAAAGCTCGAGCACAATAAGGCAATTGAATCATATTACACACACCTAACACTGATCGTCGATCTAAGTTATTGATACATCATTTAGCAAAACACTTTTAGGTACAAACTTGTGCCAGCTCGATTGCTGTGTTAGTAACTAGACGTCTCAAGAAACACAGCTCTCTATATAGCTATAAAATCAGGGTAAAGGGACACAAAACTAACTCTCTGCTTCAATCTATGTTTTCTTAAAGTTAAATTTAAATATTGGTTCGTATTGCAATAAAATACATAAAATGGAATCACCGTTAAAATATAGGTGGTTCAAATTCAAACAATCTATTCGCTATTTCCAAAATCATATGAGCCCCAGTTCTATACAGCAACTCAATTTTGCAATCTGAAAATGAAGATATTTTCAAGCATACACCCGATACCGTCGGTAAAGGTACTTGGTTTATAATATTGTATATGTTAGCCCATCATTATTAATAAGTTAGTTTTTTTTTCTTAATATCTTTTACAACACTGGAACAATAATTTGACAACAATGAAAGGTATGGATCGCTTCGGATTAACACGTATAAGATACTGCTAAGCTGATATGTTTTGCTTGCACCTCAAGTGCATGGATGATTTGCGCTGCATGCAATTGCATTCATTATGCAACGCACTGTGAAAATGACGTGGCATAAATATAGCATTGAGCTGCGCATATTATTCATTGTCTTTTTGAAATACAACAAGACAAAATGGACGGAGAGTTTCCAGATGGATCTGTCCACAAATGTGAAGACCACGTTAGTGGAAAGTGTGTTTTTGCGACGTGGTTCAGCGCAGAGAGCGATTTTATGAAAGCTACTCTCACAAAACGGGATGTGGATCGAAAACGGTCAGTTAATGCGTTGACTTTCCCAAAACGGACGATAGGTTTTCTTGAATTTTTCTGTTTACAATCATTTTGATAACGTGTGTTCACATTTTGGACAGATCTCTAAATCTGTGTACAAAACACTGGCTAGCGGAGGAGATATTTGAGATAAACGTTTACACAGAAAAACTCGTTTCAGTTTTCATGTCCAAACAAAGAGGTCGAAATCGAAAGCCTGGAACTTTGATCGAAAGGTTCCAATCAACTGCTTTTCATTGCAGTTAAAAAAAATGAAACATTTTCAGCCCGAGTTAATTTACCGAGTGTTTCTGCAGTTTCGATTCACCCAAACCTCCTCCGAAATGGCGCTGTGTATAATTTATATCACATCAACCTTACATTAAAAGCATCTACTAATTATTATATAAGATTTTCGTTTGGAAAATCTGTCTCGATAACAACCGGAAATAAGTATAGTTGGTAATATTCTAACATGACAGATGGCGGCACCCCAGCCCCTGAAGGGCGTGGGTGTCGACGCAGCTCCCACGCATCGCTGTAGATTGTCCGCGACACCTGATTCTATCAGTCTCTACATGAACAATAAGTTAATCTATACCTCGTTACGCTCAATCAGCTAAACAATCTTACCAAAGATATGTACACCATAGATTTGCTTACATTTACTAACTGGATATCTAAACAACGGCTCGCGCTTCTGTCGCAAATTTAGCAAGACTAATTACCTAAATTGGTTGTCCCAAAATGTCTTGATTCCAAATTCTAGTTAAAAAAATGACCAGCATTTTGATACTGGTTCGTTTTTTTTTTTACTCTATGACTAATAACTAGTAGACAATCCATCAAATGTTCGCTGGAATGTTCCATTATAACACTAATTTTAAAAACTTGAAACAAATTATATTACATTTTCTTAGTATTACGTAGCTGTATGTTGTATAAATAATTATTTTTATTAAGTACGCTTATCCCGCTAAAGTTTCATCTCCGAAAACGCTAACACTAAAATTACCTTCTCTACACAATACAATAATACAATACAATACCAGGGTCGCGAGATACCGTAAACGATTACCCGCACCGTAAAATTTCATTAATAGTACATTGTGCCGAGTCTAGGCCTAGGAGGAGTAAGACATCCGTTTGATATGATTCGTTAATTTGATATGCGTTCCGTGGGTCGCTCACCAATCTACCCACCCACCCATCCTACTGACCACCCACCCCACCCAACCAACACCCACCCACCAAATTCCACCCGTAACGACACCAAGGGTCACATTTATTAGTCGCTATGAGCTCCTCCTAGACACAAATAGTTTAGTACATTGGTTTAAAGGTAATATTTTTTGGTTATTGCTATGATTATAATAACACGTTAAAATCATTCATTTACAGGACTAATTATGTCTACTTTTTTGTTGGTATCGGTAGTTTCTAGTTTCGGCGAGACAGCAAAAAAGGCTTAAAATTGAAATCAACTCGATATTTTGATAAGCATTGCATAGCTAAACTGCATGTTGACTCACATTGAAAAAATGCAACCATCGATAGAAATTATATTGAGCTTACGAAATCGTAAGCAGCAACAGACCTGTTGATGGCGAAATGCTTCTGGGATTTTTTTGTTCGTTTTTCCTCTAAAAATGAGCTGTCTTCACAGTCAGTCGCTCATCCGTCTGGCCAAACCACGAAATCTACCGAAATCCACAACACGCCGTCCGACGACGACAGGTATGCCGTCACATCGTCAGCACCCTCTTCCGATTACACTCTATAATAATTTCCGCAATTGTACAACACACAATTCACGGGGGTTTTCTATTCCTGTAGTAGGTATAAGTTATCATTAACAAAATTACATTCGCTAATCAACTAGAATTCTTCCAAAGTAGTTAAAACATAACACTTTAGGGCACCTTTGGTTTCACGTTTCAAGGGTAGTTATATGTATGATCTTATTATCGCCACCTGGATTAAGGAGCGCAGCACATTACCATATAACATAAATACATTCAAAAGATCATTCATTTAGCATTTTATGCGTTGATAACTTCCCCTCAAATATTACACACTGGCAATGTAGTGTGTAACTGGATTTCCAAAAAGTCACTTTTCTCATTCGCATTGATTGTGCTCCATGACATTAAGAAGATTTTTTCTTCCTTTATCTTCGGCTATCTTCTGACTCAAATCTCCGGATATCTTGGCGTCCAATGGCTCCATCGTGTTGCACCTGCTACACGCTTCATCTTGCTGATTACGCAACGTCGCCATCTTGATTCACACCTTTACGCATGCGCGTTACGCGGCGCTGATCATCACACTATGCGTCCGTCATGTGCTTAACTGCATGTACGCACAATTAAGATTGCCCGTTTTCTTCTCCCTTTGTGCCCTGGAAGAAACAAATGGAATAAGCAGTCTGAACGGAAAAAAGACAAATATACTTTACCTGAAACGAAGGTTTCTTCTCAAGGTGTTTTTCTCAAAGCCAAGAGTATTCACCCCACATTTTGGGTACACTAAAACTGGGTAGTACTATATGTTAACGTACAAAACAGCCCTTTAGCTATTTATATATCGTAAATATATGTAATCTATATTTACATTATTCTATAAAAATCTAAAGTTAGGTAATAAGAAACCCAGTAGATACATAATTAAACTAGGTAGGTATGGAAATGTCAAAGCCATCTTTCCTTGATGAGTGAGCTTCACTCATTGTCACTTATCAAAGATAGTTTGGTATCAATGCTATGTTAATAACCAGCTCCGTTTGTATTAATTTTTAGCAAGGGTCGATCAACGATTGTTCCAAACACAATGATAGCCCTTGCGAAAGGTAACAAGATATCATTTTCGACCCAAATCCGTTGCATCAAATTACCTCGGCATCAACAACGGTGATTCAAATAAAGCTAACCTTCAACATAGCAAGATTAAATGACATTTCCAAAAATCCAGCTTACAAACTAGCATTCTATCAAATATTCAATATACAATAACAGTACACCAATAATAGAGTGAGTATGATTGTTATTTACGGGCGAATTGTGGTGGATGAAGTATGTTTCGATCAGGCCTGAACCAACCTCGGCCATTTTGCTTTTCGCGTACTCGATACGGATAGCGCCTCGGTCGGAGGATAGCAAGAAGGATCCTTGGAGGGTGGCCAACGCTTGTGCGGCGAATCGTACGTCTTGGTACTCGACGAAGGCGACGGGGGAACCCCCTTTCGTGTGCATGCGAAGGCGGCAGAAACCATGAAAACTGTGCACACACGAACATACCATACAGAACAGAGAACCAACTTGGGAGTGTGCATGTGGCTATGATTTTTTTTTAATATAGAGGATCACAGTTTGAGCGTTTCCACACCAATTTGGCCAAGACCATATTTTTACGGTGTAGCATAACGATGGATTCTAATAGACATATCAAAAAATTATTGTTTATACGGTTATTCCACTCGGAAATTGTTTTTTTTTGCCCAGAAAAAAAGATAACTGGGTGTCACTGTGTTGTAATCTACCTTTCCACTCTAACTGTGATTCCCTATTTGTTCTGGTACTTGTGAATTAACGGATGACGTGAGTGATAAGTGTTAGTTCAAACTTTGTTACAATTTTTGGAATAAAAATCGCTGGATTTGATTGGCTGTTGCCATTTTGATGACGTGCGGGGAAAATGCCGTTAATTTATTAAGCGCTTTTTTAAACCCTGACCGTTAGCGCGTGACTTAAGCGAAATGTAGGGGGGGGGGGGGGCTAGTTCCCAAGAATAGTCAATACACTGATGATATGATGGAATCATCAAGACAATAGATATCAGTGTGATGTTTTCTGAAAACCTCATTAGTTTTGGGCATCTTATTTCCCCATGGAGAGCCACTCAAATGGTGTTAAAGGAGGTGCTAAATGCATGGACTATCATGTGAGATATGTGTCTGATTGGAATGTCAGGAGAATGCCTCTTGGGTCTTCCTGGGTGGGTAAAAGAGGTCAGCACCATCACGATGTAAATTTATGATATCATTTTGGAAAAAGGTCAGATGATGGGCAAGCCTGGTCACCCGTTTAGTCACAAGTACCAATGAGTTGTTGTCAATGGTCATACGGAAGATCGAGCAATAGCTACATGGTTGTTGTGAGGGGTACATAGAGATTGTTAATAGGCAGCCAGAAGTTCCTCATGAGTCTTACCTTTGTGACGAGTCGCTAGAAACTCCGAGGGGAACTTAGTGGTTCGGTAATTGTTGTGCTCCTTTTTGTTAGTTAAATTATTCATTTTATGCGGGCCGAAATCCCTACTGGAATCTTTATTATGAAATGGACTCAAGAGCGACTTGTAATTGAAATAGACAGCCATTTAAGCAAAGTATGAGAGATTTTCCAGTAAAGACTTTTTCTAAATGCAGAATTTTTCCGAACGAGCTTGTTTTCAGTGCCCAATAGGCTTACAGTGACCATTTATTCAAAGAAGCATCCCAACGCTTTTTTGATGGCAGATAACGACCCAATTTTCTACCCAAGCAATGTTCATACGACAATTAGGGTCGGTTGCAAATGGTTGTGCTCAGGGGGTGAAATCACATTCTACATTAACAGTTGTGAAATTTCATTTGGTTAGTAAGTTGTTATTGCATGCTATTTTGCCATTAATAATATAATATCTACGGCAGGGGTTTGATAAAAAGAAACTGAATAGCATGTTGCAAGATAGCGAGCTAATCACCAACCATTACAGCAGAGAAAATTGAAGGGAACGTTGTGTTCACTAGAAGACTTGATAATGCTGGGAAATATTGAGGTTCTTTGGTGATGTGTTCGTACTATACAGGTGATCCATTTTGGCTTTCAAGGCCGGTTATCGAAATGTTCTTCAGAAATTCTTTTGAAAAGATGTTGGTTCATTATTTCCCGTGTCGTCTAAAGTTTTTTTTTCGCTCTTCTTTTCGTAAAACCATTGAATGTTCGTTGAATGTGTGGAACCTGAATGATGGACTTCGGATTCGAAAAGGGTGCTCGACATACTTTGTCACCATCCATCGGTCAATAGGCACAATGGATGGCATTCGGGAGGCCAATTTGCTATCGACACGGTCAATGAAAGCATGGCGTCGATCAGAGAAACGAGCGAGCAGTGGGCTCTTTGGGACTTTCACGCCAGAAACCGAAAACAACAAAGATTTGAAATTCAATTTGACTGCAATCACGTAAGTCATTAACCGTTATTTAAGTTCGGTGTGTAATGGATTAAACACACTATATTTACAAAATTATCAAACGAGAAAATACAGCAACTATCTTATTGCAAAGCTCTGGTTATTCGAAAGTATAAGAGAATAGAGTTTCCACGTTTGATTCAACGCTCATTAACCGTCCTAGAGGAATTTACCTATTCGATACTCAATGAAATAACCTAAACGTACACATACAAGATAGGTATTATGTTGACTTAGACGGCCAAGAAATGTGCACTACACAGTTACAACACAGACGTAGGTAATCAAATCCGAAAGCCTAAAGCTATTGGTGAACACAACACTCTGGAATACCACCACAAACAGCGTCAGCAAAAAGAAAATAACGAAAATAATGGTGCAAGGTACAGTGACGGTTTCGCGAAAGAGCGAGCGAGGTCATTATTGTTTTGGTAGCATTTGCGTGGTTGCTCGTCCATATGGGTTATATTGGTAGCCGCACACAAGAGCAAATTATTACACATCATCGGCAATCTGCTGTGAGCATCTGTTGGCTAACGGGTGCCAATCTCGCTTTCACGACACAACGTTTTATTTTATACACTAGCAATCGAAATTACTTGGAAAGCATTTAGTGTTTTTTAGAGTACGTATTGAAGTTGAGCGAGAGCGAGTTTGGCGTTTGTGGATAGTTGCACAGTTTAAACCATTACTTTGGATGTGCGTTCGTTCATGTTCGGTGCTGATTGAAGGGTACGATCACAATAATTAGTTTACTTACAATGTATTGTACTTATGTTCGCGGTATCTATTAGAAATTCCCGTCAAAATGTCGTAGTTCGTCTGGGTAGCCAATTTCTAAAAAGATGGATAAAAAAGGAATATTTGAAAAAAAAAGCATGGCCATTTTATGCTGGTTTTTCGGGGTCACCATATCTTGCACCAGATTGTAAGTATAAAAGGAGGTATTTTATACTAGAAAAAATATGAAAATTCATTTGAGCTATGTGAAAGCCCCCGTATAAAGAGAGCTAATTGGTATAATTTTATTAAATCGCAACCGAGCCTAAACATTATTTTCAAATGAGCTATATGTGATGTACCCATGAAACAGAATTACTTTTAAAGTGCCTCGTTCGTGGATGTGATTCGCGTTAGCAAATTAATAGGCTCGATTTGAAAGTGGGGCAAAAGTCCGATTAACTAATAGCATTGCTAATGGCTCACGAAGCTGATAAAATATTAATTCGAAAAATCGGCTTGTTTCCGGGCTTGGTTGTAGCCTAATCGACTTTTTCGTGTTTGCTGCTGGTAAATGGGTCGCGTTTGCTACTGTTTGATAAATATTTAAGCAACACTAGCTCGCTAGTCACGTGATATTATACATCGCACCTAATGGCACCTAATGCACAATCTTATATTTTGGTTGGTCAACGTAACTCTTCACTCGTCTTGTCTAAAGCATGAATACATATCACTTTTTATGAAAATTATACATTTATCTTTGCATATGCGATTATTTTTATATGCAATTATATTCGTATGCGATTAAAGTGAAACCTCGTTACAGTTTCTTCAATATTCGTGGCTGTGGGAAACTACCAAATTTAAGATAGGAACAATATCAACCAGTATGACATGTGACCATAAAGTTGGAACACCTGAATTATTATCTTCCGCCAAAAATTGTCCGACCAAAAGAAAATTTAGGGCGAGTATCTGATAAGAACTTTCCTAAATTCCTATGAAAAAAAAAATAGTACATGTTTTTGACTTTCAGGCGTACCAATCTGCGATTTCGATAAACTTGACTGGCATTGCCTTCTATATACTGACAAGGGACACGAGTTCAAACCAACGGTCGAAATCAACTATAATTTTTTTAAACATGTACTCTTTTTCACTAATAAAGCTTCTCGAACGTCTAATGATGACACGGTTTAACGGTCTTATTCAAGGCTAAAATGTTTCTCAAATTAGAATATCATCGTTGAAACCAAGCTACCACCAACCAATTTCTTTAAAACACTCGCACAACCCCACACGCCTAACCCCACCAACACCGCCATACAGCACAAATATAAGATACACATAATTAAACCAACACGTGACTGCCTGAAGAAGGACGTACCATAACCTCAAAAACGTTACGTGAAGAAAATTCAGGAGCAAAATCTTGATTATTTTAATGTTAATAAAATATGAATAGGGTAAAAGCATAGAATAAAGCTTAAAGGTAACCTTTTTCTATGGTAAAAGTACTGGTTATGGGCACTGGGACACCGGTTATGGGCAATATTTCTATTGTTTAGAACAGTTTGAAAAATTAAACCCAAAGAAAATTCAAGAATTTTCCACTCCATTATGGTCGCACCTTTACAGAGAATGACTTTCTCACAGATAATTAAATAAAAACTCAATAAAACCTGCCCATAGCCTCCTCAGTTCCCCTAACCATGTACTATGATCACCATCGATATCAACTTATCACTATATCGTCAACCTAACTTTTTAGAAGTATGTTATCGTAACTGATTGTAAGAATCCATACCCTCCAGGTGTACAGAGATAATAAAATAAATACCTTAAATCTAGCTAAATTAAAGGACCGCTGTTCTGAACAATATTTGCACAAACCTGCTGAAAATCTCCTTGAGTTCGTGCTCGGAGACGAACTGACCAAGGTTGGCGACGAACAGTGTGGAGCAGGGTGAATTGCTCAGCCCCATGCCCGGTTGTGATGAAGATGAACCGACTGGGGACGCCAACGACGGCGACGGTAGAAAGTGTGGCATCGACGCGTGGATTGATGTGAGCGCCGCAGCAGGATGCTGAATGGACATGGGTTGCTGAAAGTACAACATGCCCTACATAGAGCTGTAGACGTATTGTATACCACTAGAACATAGTGGGGCCGGGGTTCTACTGGCAATTGTTAGGTAGAAAAATGATACATATGGGTTTTTTGGAGTGATTCTAGTTTATGAAATTAAAAATGAGTGGTTTGTGTTTGCGTTTGTCAGTTCGGACTTTTTAAAGAAAAGAACTTAATATGTATATATGTAGGATGTTGTGGAATATGTGACACTAGGCAGTTTTTCGGACTGGGAACTGGTTGTCGAACGAAAAACTGTACATGGGCTGAAAATGTTTGTGAATCAGTCGCGGGCCATAGGTTTTGTTTGCTCAAAATGCTCATTAATATCCGGTAAAGTATTGCTTGTCAGTTCAGAACGAAGATAACATAAGTAGATTATGTATAATATCGTGGATTTGTAACAGTTAAACAGTTTACGGATGGCAATTAGCTTTGTTTTTGTCAAATAATACATTAGTTTATTGTGCTGATTCTATTTACGCTGTTTTTAGGTAGGTGTTGCTGTAATCTGTCATTTTTACATTAGCTACCAGGCTTACATGAGATCAAAAATGATGTAGATTAATATGTATAATATTTTAGAATTGTAGCACGTGAACAGCTTCGGGTTGGGGAGCACCTATAGAAGGTAACAAAAAGCGTTCAGAATGCTTGTTTGAATTCCTCGTACGGTGTCCTTGAGCGATTTGGGCTTTCGCTGTGGAATTTTAACGGCATATGGGCTGGAAATTGGCTTTGTTTGATCGAAAAATGATGGATGGATTTTTGAGGCTGATTTTGCTTACAAGATTTGAAGAACTTTATATGTATCCGTCCATATTTTTACTTTTTTAAAGTCTGTTTTGAAAACGAACACATACTCTACAAAGGTTGTGTAATGTGTACGATGTTGGCATCATAACATTTGAACAGTTTAGGGGTAGGGTGGTTGTCGAAAAAGGTTACTTGCTAGATTCAAAAATGATGTCGACGAGGTTTTAGTGGGGTTGATTTGTCTTACCAAAATATCGTGTAGTGTATGCTAATTCCAAGCCAAGAATTATTTTAAGAGCCCCAATAACATTCGGTCATTTTACACGAACGTATCACTATCAGCCTCACTTCCATGTGTTGGTTTTCGTAAAATAGTAAGATAGTCATTGCGATAAATTATTTTAAATTCATGTTGAACGTCAGTAACGATTTACGCTGCTGAATATGGCGCTCTTGTGAAAAGGTACAATGTATAAGCATACGATATGTCGTTACGTATAATGCACACTGAATAAAACGAAGCACGGGGAATTGTGCTGGCAACAAATTTAATTTTGAAACTGTAATTTACTTGAAGCATATAGTCGTAAGCAAAGTTGTTGAGACGAAGAATTTGCATTGGTTTTCTGGCCTAGCGCGGTACCGCAGACGCGTTTCTGCTACAGCTAAGCCGTCGCGAAAACTGTTCAAGTGGAATCTCCTGTGTAACGACTATTTTTGTATTGTTAGCTCAGTTAAATCCTACATTAAACTGTGCGATTATTGGATTATAACTTTATGAACACAGGATCAGTGAGAACAAGGGCCCATCGTAATGTACACATCGAGCGGCGTTATGTTGAGACCGTCAGATTATTACAGGTTTCGAAATGTTCGCAGGGTTTTTGTGGGAGATAATCGAATTTCAACATTGTTTGAAATGGTTATACGAAATTTGCAATGTGTTTGAAATCTGTGTTTACGTGAAATGTTCTTTAAAATTAAAGTTTTCCAATCAATATTAGCTCGTAGGAAGCAAGCTTCAGGAAAACGCGAAACGGAAATCCGAAGGAAATATAAGAATCTCGAAGAACAGTCTTGGTTTTCCTTAGGAAGTTAATATCTAACAAAAACGTTAAGTCAACCCAATTGCTATTATCTCGACATGTTTTGTTGAAAATTTGAAACAGAAAATATAACAAGAATGTTAACTTGCCTTGGACGTGGCAATTTGTCTTCACACAAGACATCAAACTGAGTTTCATCAAAATAAAAATCATCCATAAAACCAATCTGTACTCAAACTAGCAAAGAGTTCACTACTAAGCCACAAATTGCAATTAGCAAGCGGGCTCACAACTAGGAGAATGGTCTTTTGACGAGATGGGTAATAGATGGAAATCCACTTTTTTGTTCGTTTTAATCGAATTAGTGCATCAATAAGATATTAAATATAGCTAATTGCATAGGCACAAGAAGTTCTTTAGTGTTAGCACACTTATTTTACCAAACTGAACGAATTCGAGACGATTAAGTAAACAAACAGAGTCCTCATAACCTCAAAGAGTTTACCGTGCTATGATTTGAAATTGGATTTGTCGTTTTGGTATTTTTTGAAATGCACATTTCTAGGAAAATCAAGTGATACTTTAATAAGTCGGTAAATCAATAATAATTATGGGATGATATTTGGAGGTTTAAAACTCTTCCTTGTCGGTATTATGCTTCATTAATTTGAATTCTATCTACAGACCCATCTCGTCAAAATGACTCATTCCAAAACTAGTGAGTAAATTGTCTCCATTATCAGCAGCTTCGGCCCGTCGACCACGCAAACATGGTCGCTAGTAAATCAGTTTTCAGATTTCGTTTCACAGGTTAGTTTGCCAAACTTCTTGCTTACATTCAAACTACTTTTCTTAGAGAAAATATTTCGTTACACTCACATCAAAATGAATACTGGAATCTTTGTTCCTTTGGCATAACCGCCCTTACAGAAATGTACTGAAAACTGACCCTGATACAAATTCTTAGGTCCGGTATTACCATATCTTGCAAGTCTGGGCTGAGAAAAAACCCACGGGATGTAAATATAAATTCACACCATGATATCGGCACGGGATGGTTAAAAATTAACCCTGTATTTTAAAGTAATCTCATGGTAAACCCGTCCCTAAATGTAAGCTAGTTCAAAGGTATTAATTCATCAAGGCCAGAGAATATTTGAACGACTCGTCCTTTTTCCCACAATTTTAACGGGTTTTCTCTGTGGCGTTTTTTTTTCGTTTAAATGACCACTAGCGCTGTCGAGTTATCCCAAGCTGCTCACAGCGGACAGAAACGTAAGTTATGAGGTGAGATAACTAACATGGTGGGCGGCCGCCGGCTGGTGCAGCTGAGTATCCGGAGATTTCTCAGCAGATAGTCAAAGATAGGAACGTACGGGGACCTGCGGATGCAATCCGGGATGCACCAGAGTGTGCTGCAATCCGGCGCCGGGGAGGTCCGCCGCTGTCGAGTATGCCAGAGGGTGATGCCACAATTCTGGGCCACCCGGGAAGAACGGGGAGCCCATATCTGGAACAAAACCGACAGAGAGTTAGAGACAGTGATATTCAGGAGACATTCGGAGACACAATTCATTGTTGCTGTACCATGGTAAACAGTCTGCCTTGTCGTATAGAAACTTCAGGATTATTTCAACTCTTTAGAAGGCAGATAAATCATTTGAAAGCATTGGTTTGTTGTAAGATTCTCAAGTCTCATGTCTAACTTCTAATACTTATACTAGTTTTCAGTTTGAGTTTCAGTCAATAGTTTTGGTTGGCTATTTTTGTTTCAATTTTTGAATACTCGAATTGAGCGTCTTGTAACGACGCTCAATTCGACGCAAAATCCGGGCTTTAAATATTGTAATCACGGTAAATTGTCGATCAGTAGGGCTCGCAGTATTTTGATTTATAGTTAGAGTTTTTTTTCCGACTTGCAAGTCGGCCTATCGTCTCCGAAGCGTAATCTCATAACTTATAAGTTTGACAATATATCGCTTTAGGAATGCCTTCCAAAGTGGAACTTGGAAATATATTGTGTTCTTTATGGGGTGTGCATAATATAATAAAACCATAGAATGTCTTATAGATGCTATCAAACTTTTCCTGAAGTCAACAGGGACAAAAACTTAATGGCGCTTGCTAGTCAGAGTTCGTGCTGTTTGACGATTCCGCAGGAGAAATAAAAATTCAGATTAATATTATTTTAGCTTCAGCCTTTCTCTATATAAAAGGTATTTTGAAAATCGCCTTCTCTCCTGAGTTATGTCTCGTTTGACGATGATTTTAATGTCGAAAAGCGTGAGTGATGCTCGTGCAAGACACCAGAGTGCGATGCCGCCGCTTATCCGTGATTGGTGGCGCCACCTCGGCGTCGCCGGCGTCGCGGCGCCTTGCACGGCCGTCGCACACGTGGCCTTTGGCTTGTCAGTTCGGATGACGTCATGTCTGGATATTTTCGCCAAAGTGACGACAGTGTGTAATGAAAGGAAATTTTAAGGAAATTTTGATTAAATTATAAGACACAATAGACGATTTTTTGCGGGTAAGAGCGAAGAACGTGCATAAGACGGGTGAATTCTGACGGTGACGACGGTGACAGCTAGCAAACAATAGAGATGATATGCAGCGAGGTCGTGAGATTTGCGCGGAATTTTGTGGAGAAAAGTCACAATATGTCTATGAAATGCCTGGGGTTTGATTAATTTGTTAGCAGTACTTTTTTATTTCCGAAAATTCTATTTTATGAATATTGGCGTGAATAGCGGGTGACGTTCGTAATAAAATACTCGTGGTACGTGCAAGCGTTGGTCCGTATCGAAGCCAGCTGATTGTAATTGATAGATTGGAGCAATTCATTTTGATGTTTTGACAGTGCCGCCGTGAATTGCTTTCCAATTGTTTTAATATTCCTTGTTTGTATCGTTGAATGCTTGTGAAATATTGAACAAAGAATATAAATTCGACCGATGTAGATTAATATGTTTACTGTACATTCCTTGATCAATACACACAGGACGAAATGTATTAATATACGTACTATAAAGTGCTTAAAAACACGAACGTTGACAAGGATTACAAATGTAAAGCCAGTTACACGGCTAGTTTTAGTTTGAAGAATATTAAAATCACTTCAAACATGAACGTTACGTAATTTCTCAACTGATCAAATCATTAACAGGATTAATTTTCTAACTCTTAACATAATTATAGTTCTCTCATTATATCTCCCTCCATCCTCTCAACCAGCCTAAAACAAAAACATCCAACGCAAACGCTGCTAGCCAATGACATCAGAGAATCCTCACTTTTTGTCTATTTTCAATGGCCGTGGAAAACTAATCCAAACAAAGGAAACATGATGTGACGATATGTTATTATTAATTGTGTTTTCCTAAGTACAATGTCAGCTTTGCTCGCCCACACTTGGCCCGGTCTCGACGCCATTGTCTCTCCCCGTGCTCTCAACATCATCATCTTCAACGGCGTCCTCCTGTATTTCTTTCATTGTACGTGAGTCTCCTTTGTTTCCCCATCACTCTTTGTTCTAATACCATGTAGCCCCTTCATCAGTCAGTATGGTGTGCTATCCGTCCATCTTCTATCTATATTCGTCCCGGCGCCTGGTTCCAGACCAGCGAAATAATACCACCGTCTGGTCACGAGAAACTTTCGGAACTTATTGTGCTTTCAAGCAGAATATCTTTATGCTGACCAGTCATTTTATTGATTATAAGGTGTTTTACGAAGCACTGTAGTGACAAATAGCTCTTAAGCACTGGTCTAGTGGCGTCGGTGTATGATAGAGTGACAACGAGGGTGATGATGCACCTAACAGGGTAGAGGTAAAACCCGGTGCTGGCACGTAGCGTTCTCTTGTCGAAAAGCAACAAGGGGACCACCGCTTAACGTCCCTTCCTAAGGACGGTACAACTTGAACAGCATGGGATTCCTCCAAGAGGCTATTTAGATAGCTATATCAGAACAACGAAAGTTATTGTGAAAAAAGTGCTTCCACATGGACCTAGTTTATTTTTGGTCTTCAGCTCACTCTCTTGCTATCATAGGCTACCTCCAACGATAGACCCAGTACAGGTGTACACAAATAGGTCTGATCATGTTTTCTTGCGTGGCTTACGAAGCGCATAGGTGCTTCGCCGATTTCTGCGTAGGGCATCTTTCTTTCCTCTAAGCTCTTTGCACGAGAAATGTCAGAATAAGAACGGACATTCGGATCAACGAGGTTACGTAAAGCTTCTGAACTTTTTTCGTGTAAAATTTTCAGCAAATTTGTTTTGTTTCGATGGATTTAAAAGCCAATGAAAAGCTTTCAGAGCTGTATGAAGAAACGCAAAATGTACATACAGAATCCAAGAAGGTAGGAAATGAAAGGCTACCGCAGATTCTTGTGAGCAGCACGAAAAAGGTTTGACGAAATTTTGTTCATGTAACGTACCAATAAGTTCGTCCTTTCCCTGTTTTATGTTTGTAGACAGCTCGAAATGTCCTCTTGTAATGCCAAGAAGCAATCATTCAAGTCTATTATCGAATTCTGCCCGTAAAGTTTTTGATGTTCCCTGAACCAAGTTATTGTATTTTTGGAACTGAACGGTTAACGTGGTTTGTAGACGTTCTGTTGTGTCGGGAGCTTTCTTTCCTAACTATTGGGAAAACAGCTAAAGAACGCTGAGGTGGAAATAAATCAATAAGTAGATCTCTCGTGGATTGCTAGCTTACGGACGAAATAGCATTTCAAGAGCCTGGATTTCTCTGGCAACAGCAAAACGTACGATCTTCTGATCCTCCCATAAAGTCTAGGATTGACTTGGACGTAATCTTATCAAAGAGTCAAACACGGAGATCACTTTTAACCTGAACATCAAGTTTATTATTCACTAAAGATTCGTTCAGTGTCAGGAAACGCATTTGACTACGACATTGATTTTCTCTTCAATATTATGTTACCTACATACATGTATTCTCACGCAAGAACTATCTATACAAACGGACCCAAATGGGGTAAATAAATTGTTTTAATAGAGATTGAGAAGCCAAAAGCAATTCTACATTGATGAAAGATCGTCCGTCTGTATTTACCTCTAGTAAGCCTATTATGGTACGGAAATTGTTTGCACCATGCACACAAAAAAGTTCTCGACTGTAGATGTATATCTTGGCAGGGAATTAAAAGATCACGATGGGTAACTGAACATCGACGACAATATGCCTATGCAACAAGAAAATGCTTGGTAAGCTGAGCTTAATTTTCCTCTAGGTTTCCGCAAAATATCACAATAAAAATGAGCAGAATGTTAAACCTCTTCCCCTACCCTGATGATAGCTACTTTTGTTTTGTCTTATTCAGGGCACGATGCACAGTAGAAAAACCGTTCTCACAAAAAGCATCACGCTCAATCGGCTGGTGCGTTTCTGAATTCCTCCGAGAGAACGCATTACGAAGATCAGCTTCCTTTTCAATCTCTGCTGCTTGGATGGATAGCTACTTTATTACAGGCAAACAATTCGAAAATCTTGTTCTAAAAACTCCACTTGAGAGAAATTAAAACTACATTTTTCGGAAAGCTACAGCGTTCATGAGTGTCATGACGGTATAATAATAACAGACACCGAATGTGCAAGAAATGTAAATCTATTCTCTTGTGTAAGTTTTCCACCACAATGCATTAATGATGTCCCGTTAATTCAAGTGGGAATGGGTTTAAATATTCTTTCCCGGTGTGAAAATCCTCGGGGAAAACTTGTGCACAGTGACATCTCGTCCTTAGCATGTGCATCCTGAAAATGAGGATACCCTTGACTTTAATGAGACTGCATCCTTACTGTGACTAAAAATAACTCGTTTTTGTAAGACTATTCCAAGTGCTTTAGATGCAAGTTGCTGGAACAGGTCCAATTTTTGGAAAATATGCTGTAAAACTGGGATTGTTTCTGACTTTATTTGTGTGAGCTCCCCGGTTCTACAAGATCCACCATTCAACGGGAAACTCCGAGTCTCTGTTTGAAATAATAGGCTTGATAAATAACGTTACACACGGGCATTATGAAATTATTGCGTTCGGTGCATCTTTAATTATAAGTGCAAAGATACATTAACTTTCACGCGATGCATTGTTTTATGGAGTTAAAGCATTAAACCAAATAATTCCACTGGCTTCTTGCTCTTTCCAAACAAAACGTGCCATGCTTCCATCACTTCATCTGGGATGACATTTGTTTCTGACTTACAAGTGAAATTGTCTGCTGTTAAAGTAAGAAAAGCAATGTCATTGTTTTAACTTCGAGGAGGAACCCGTGATCAGCACAGCTGGTAGATACAAGTTCGTTGAAAGAAAGCACTCTCACTTTATGTATCATATAGTATAGCGTCATGGCAGATGATGAATCATTTGCTTGGACATACTTTTATGTGACACTTTGAGTTAGTTTATTCACAGCTGTAGTGTGTCAATGTTTGCCGTAGCCTAATGGAGAGCAATTGAAATTACATTAAAATAGAATAACATTCTGATTTGACAAGGATTAAACATTTAAAGCCAAATACACGGCTAGTAATAATTTTAATATTTTAAAACGATCTAGCTTAATAAAATATGGCAGAAGTAATAAACGCACTATAGAAAACATGATTATATTTAAAACATCCCATAAAAAATAATATTTTGCGCGTGTACTGCGTTTATTCAAAGCTGTAGTAGCTAAAAATCAAAACTTTCATCTTCTTGCCCACGCAAAATGACGCTTTATTTCGATTAAACCCCAAGATAATCTGTGAAACGATGTGATACGCGTACGTTTACAGTTTTTATCAAATTCTAACGTCGGGGTTTGAAAATATCAAGCAGAAAAAATCGATTTCGAAAAGCGAACTTGATGCAATCGTCGCTTCAAAGATATTTCTTCTGTTCTTAACAATTCAACCCCAGGAAACATCCATTGTATTATTAAATTTTTGAGGCTCATATCTCCTGACTTATTTCAGCACTATAGTTTAAAAAAAAAACTGTTAATAACTGGGTTAAACTGCTGAAAACAGCAGTTTAGATGTTAATGTAATTTCAATTGCTCTCCATTAGGCTACGGCAAACATTGACACACTACAGCTGCGAATAAACTAACTCAAAGTGTCACATAAAAGTATGTCCAAGCAAAAGCAGCAGTTTTCAGCAGTTTAACCCAGTTATTAACAGTTTTTTTTAAATCCACTGTATTATTCGCATTAGTTTAAGCAACTGTCGTATATTCTTGTATTTTTGCGACGACCATAAATAATATGGAATGGTGCTTTTTATCTAATGTAATAGGCGAAGCTTGAGAAATGAGCATCACATCTCTTTGCTGCTGTAGGTAGATAAAACACCACATCCCGTGTAGGGATGCAATTCACTAGAGGAAAGGACTATACAGGTAATTGAACGTGGAATATCTTGTCGTAAATTTCGTCGGGTTATGAGTAAGAATACACGAATCTATTAAACTAATTGAAACTAGTTTTTGTGTTGCAAGAAGAAGCGCAACCGCTTTGTTAGATATTTCTTCTATCTTGAAACCTCGTTTTTTTACTCCACGCCCAACATTTTTCAAGCGTGAGTTTTGAATAAGTGAACAAACAGAATTCAGAGCGAATTCTCATCCATCAAAATACCTACCTTTCATATATTCCTTCGACCTGAACTTAGCACTAGTATTCAAACAGATAGTTCCACAAACTAGGTAATTAAAATGTGAATGATAATTTCTAGAACTTTTCCGATGTTTCATCTGTTAAAACTTCTTCATGAGTAAAAAGCTTTTTACCTCTTCGGAAAAGTTTGAGCAGTTATACATAATATTTCATGATCTAGTTTGTGGTACGGTTTTTTTAAACTCGGCTATCATATCATCTAAATATGACGTTTTTGCACAAGACTATTCTGAAGGGCAGCACATTTCCTACAAGCATTCCGGAATGATCAAAAAGCTAATTTTAAATCGTTGTGTAAGAATAGAGAGAAAAATACCTATTACATCTACCAACGTTTTGGTCATAAATGTTTATGCAAATTTTACTCAAGTACTGTCTCTTAAAGCTGCCTCGTCGCAATAGTATTTAACGCTTTAAGCCGCTCACTTTGAAGTCTTCCAAAACGTACTTTACGCTTCCGTTTGCCATCGAAGCACACAACAAACTCTTTCGTTTTGGTCTCGTTCACTCAAATATGTTTGCACATTTATATAAATAGAGAACATGCTATTGGTACCAAGACATTTTAAAAACGAAAACTATAGCTATAGATCTTTAATTTTGTCAACTAGAAAATATTTGCACATTTGCATGAAAGGACATTGGACAACGAAAATACTCTAGTTTCACTGATTTAACATGTCACATGGGACATTAAAGTATAAAAATACAATAAAGTTCGCTTTGGCTCTAATTTAGTTTACTAAAACATAACTGCGCGTTCTTTTGAACAGCCGATGATGTTGGTACGAAGGCATTATAAAAATGGAAGGTTTCTCTAGTTCCACTGCTATAATTAATCACATAAGGGATTTGAAGTATAAAAATACCGCAATTTTCTCTATGCCTATAAGAGGAGATCGTACGGTGCAACCACTAGAACTTTTAGCCTAAAACAAATCTACCCACAAGCCCTCTGTCACCAACCCCAAACATGGTTGTTAATAAATTGCAAAAGTGTAGAGGGTGCCGTGCGACGACGTAACTTTCTAGCTCTGTTGCTAGCCAAAATCTACAGTCGAACCCAATCTAAGAAGCAACCCAACGCACTAAAACCGTACAAATAACAGCTAAACGTCGTTAAGAACTAGGCTTGCTTTCGGCTAATGGGCTGAATCTTAGAGTGCTTTTGACTGTTACAGCAAAGAAAGGACCATTTTTGACAGCGTCAAATGCGTTTTCCGAAATGTCAACTTTTATTGGAACCAATTGAAGGTTTCAGATTTTCTCCGGCATTCAAACTGATGGAAAGCCAATAAGATTCCTCAGTGCGTAGTTTCAATACGCACACAGTGTCACGCGCGAAAAAAGTTCCTTTCCAAGCTTACGCCTCCGCTTACTGTCAGCTCTGTTTTGAAACGCTATTTTCGAAACTGGTTTGTATGTTTGAAACCACGGTACTTTATTTGGACCAATCACGTCCAAGACCATATTTTATACTTCGGTATATACACATCAGAACCAGTGCCGGAATGTACATGCTTCTATGCGAAATTGTTTAGATAACCGTGAAAAAAGCACCCAGCAGTAACCACTCTGAATTAGGGTGATCGATAAAGTTGGATTTCGACTAATCGTGGATCAATCCCATCAAGGAAGTCCCCGGGACTGAGCTTATGGCCAACGACAAACCTCTAAAAGCATAGACGTCAAACAGTCACGGTGGTGTCGTATCTCCAGAATCCAACGTCTTAATTACTGCATACTTATGTCATGATTGACGTTGCATTTCCATGAGCAAGACGCTGCTAAATTTGCGGCCAATTTTCGAACATCGTGAAGGTTATTCAATCAGACACTACCATTGTTTACATTGCTGCAATTTGGCGTTCCTGATTGGTTGTAAACAAACACATGACGAAAAAACTTTTGAATTTCGCAGCGTTATACGCCCGTGGAAGCACAGTTTTACACTCCTCAGCTCTGAATTAAAGTGGGAGATGAGTAATGGGCCAGTTTTAAAACTTTCCTCAACCTTGAGCTAAGCGCTTTTCTTAGGGTAAGATTGCCATCGCCATGGGTAAAGCCAATCACTTGCATGTACTTAATTTTGTTTCTGAGGATGACATCTGAAATCAAGGCTCATGTTATAAAACTGGCCCTGAATGTCATAGCATTCAGCAAAATACAGCGAAATGCATGTGATTTTTACAGTTATCTATTAACTCAGAGCTGAAAAAGTGCTAAATCCTAGATTTCTAGATCCTAGATTTGAGACAATTCAAATAGAATGTAATTTTGGGCACGTCTACGGCATTTATTTAACTGTGTTTCAAGAATAGCGTTACTCGAGCTGGCTGCAGAAATCGAATAGGCTGAATAAGTGAGGGTTTGAGTTCTACAGGGGTAGGTAAAGGTACTTACGGCCAGCGGTGAGAGGGTGCATTAGAGCTGGGTGCGTTGTGATGGTCGTGGCAGCTTGCTGCTTGGGCTTGCTAACCTTCGTGTTACTTTTGGCAAACTCCAGCCGGATCGTTTGGGGCATGTCTGGGTCGAATCGGACACCCTGCTGCAAAAAATGTTGCCGTGGAAAAAAAGAAAAAAGAGAACGGGCGCCTTAATAATATTATGCGTTTCGAGTTGTAGAGGATCAAGGGCGTTGGTTGAGAGAATACAAAAATATGTTGGTATTCTATTTTGATTCGAGTTGAGTTGCTGGATTTTATGGCGGTGGTTTTGGGGGCTGGATATAAACTGAGATTGCAATATTGGTTTGAAATGCTTTAGCATGTTGTTCAGAAAATGTTAGAACACTTGGGATTTGCTTCGTATTTTTATCCAGTTTTACTTTGTGGAGCAAAGTTTATTTTACGAAATTCATAGTTCATTTGTTTTATCTCAAAATTTTTGTCAGAGTGAAAGAGCATTTAAATACTAAAGCTGTCAATTCTAAAAAAATACGATTTAACATTCTTTTGCACCCAATTTTTGAAAATTTTCCGGGAGGGGGGAAAATTCGAAAGTTTGTGAGCTCTTTAACTATTTACTTGTGTTACCCCAAACCAGTGCGGTAGTGATTAAGTGCCAGTGGCGCAGCTCTTATTGGAATCAAAGAGTTACGCCGCTGCGTTTGGTGCGGCAAATCGTGTATAGTGATGTTTTTGTTTATTTTTTATCATGCGTGGTGGCGTTAGGGTTATTTGAAGCAACTTAGCTGTCAGCAAATTTATACAGATTAGGAAAACATTACAGCTCAGTATCGGAAGATATTATCTAAATATTTTTGGTTAAGTCTAAGGGTTGGTGGGATAGTAGGAGACCTAAATCTGAATTTGATTTTTCAAATTTGGATTTGTTTGGTTAACGCACCTGAAGATCTTGTTTGGCAGCTTCTGCTCCGGCGCGTGTAGTGAACGTGACAAATCCGACCGGCTGGAAGGAAAACAAGAAAGAAATGCATTGTCCGCGGAGAAATCGCACTGCAGACCCTAAAATGTATCATCTAGTTTTAGTACCTGGCAGTAACCCAGCACACATTGCTTGGAAAGATTTTTAAGTTGCGATTATCTCCGTATCTATGGGTTGCAACCTGCTGGAACTCTACGTCGTTACAATTTTATCACTTCGCCTCAAAATTGAGCGTAAAAAATATTATTAAGCACCAATTTGAAAATCTTCGGTAACTAGAAAAGGTTTGATAATGTCGCATATAAGCAATTAAACAGTGGAATGTGATTGGCTACCGCCTTTGGGGTATTTAATTGTGGGGAAGATGTTAACAGGACTGGATATTGTAAACCCGAACCTAAGTAATACTTAAGTTTTACTGTGAATCATCGTGAAAAGAGTTTAAGAAAATACTAATAATGAATCCCGATTAGAGTGGTATCAAGATGTGTCGATAAAATTCTCGGTGTTTCCTCAGAATGACAGTCCAAACTATGGTCTACATCCCAAACAGTTGCGTAGTTTCTACGTTTTGAAAGAATAGGAGTTTGGAGTCTTGATGCATCGATAAAAATGCATTTCAAACCAGCCAAAGTATAATAGTGTCTTGAAGGAAATGAGAATTAACTTTCCAAACAGCAAAAAAACTAATTTATCTCTCGTTAAAAATAGATGAGTGTTTTTAATAGTTTTTCAATCTTAACGTAATAAGCTTTAGGCTAGATCAAATCGAATAAATACTACAACAGTTAGTTCGAAAATCTTAGAATATTCTGAATAGTGCACAAAAAAAGTAATTTATAGCTATATTTGTGAGTTGCAAGTATGTAAAAAAAATAACCGAGTAGTCTTACATTAGTACTCACCGATGCCGTTTTCCCGTTCTTACTGGTCACTTTCAAAAGCGACCCCTCGTACCCCTGGAACAGAATAAGTGTCTCAGACATGGCCCCTCTGCAAACTGCAATCGCCTCAGGGGGGCTGTAACCCCCTACAAGCAACGTCACTTCTGCATGGGCGTTCGTTTGGAAGGCCAAAACTATTGTGTGTTCTCACACAAGCTGCAGGAAAAATGGTCAAAAAAGTCGTTTTTCAGCCGGCGTGCTCAAGTTAAAATCTCCGATACGACATTACGTACAGAATTTTTCGGCCTCGAGCACCTAGGAGTAATTTTTCTCCAAGAAATATTGAGGATTGATGACACGTTCGTTTATCTTTTCTACTTTTAATTCCAAAGTTGGCTCGTAAAAGGTTGTGTTTTAGACACAGTCAAGGGACTACCGAACGAATGTGTCGTATTTACGTACATTCCTGTGCTATTTTCGCGTCGATCGAGTCACAGTGCGAGCTAACCGAAATCTGGAATAGTTTGTAATGCATCGAATCTTCACAACATTTTTTATGTCATTTTAGACGAAGCATTCAAATCTACATTCAAATTTAATTTTAGAGGCTTAAGGCCTCTTGAAACCCGGCACTTCTCTGGCAAACGAATCAGCTTAAACCCGGTACTTCCACGAAGCAAAGCATCTGTCAGTACTTCCAAAGCAAGTATTCGTTTATAGTGACAGCTTCAAAGACTTGGATTGTAGTGGTGATCCAATACAGTATTGATCCCTTCCCAATTAATTTTCAAGTGTGCAATAATTATATTTCCCGTAACGGGCTGAGGGTGGTGAAGTGAAAATCACTATCCCTTTCAATTAAAGCTCATGAGTTTTGATTTTAATAGGGTCCTTTTGAAGTACACGCAATACAACTAAATTTTGCAATTACAAATATTGGTATATCATGGAGTTTAAACGTATTTTCCTATTTTAATTGATGGAGCGAGCGATAGCGAGCAAAGCGTCTCCATTAAACTCTTACAGCACTTGAGTTTTTTTTTTTTGGCACTGCCCCGGCTAGACGGATCGGCTGACCAAGCTGGAAATGTATTCAAAATATGCTAACGAAGAGCTCGGTGTAGATTTTGAAAAATAAACGGTTGCTAAGTAATTTTTAACAAAATATCCCCAAACACAGCGTTTCCTCATTCATAGAAACGAAACTTTATTGGAACTCCCTTTTCTTACTCGCTCTTTCAACGTGGTTGTGCTTGCAAATCGTTTTCCTAGTTGAATGAACAAGAACCGAAATGTATCGTGTCAATTCGTTTCTTAAAGGTGTTAAGCTTTTCACTCTACCCTAGGCTCCCTAGAAGTCTCGCAGAAACCTTGTAGACTTTCACAAAGTACGTGATGACGAAGGATGACTATTTTTTAATTTATTTTTGAAAACCAATTTGCGACTCATATTTTCATCTTAAATGTATTTATTGAGCAAATATTGTTAAAATATGATCCAGAGTTCCTAGGCTAAGATATAAAGCAATTAGCAATGAGGGGTTGTTCGTCTTATAAATTTCTTCTTCGATAATTTGTCAAAGCCATGAATAAATGACGGATGGTTGAAATTCAAATCGATTTTTCATAATATGTCATTTTTGAGAATGCATTATACCAAAAAAATGATTTCTTAGCATCAAAACCTAGCTTAAAAGTCAGTAGTTTTGAGAACTATTGCCAAGAATAGGAGAAAAGGAGGTTATTATGCGTTATATGTTCGAAATGAAATCGAACATGAAAAGGAAAGTGTCCATTTTTTTTAATAACTTCATAACCAGGTAATGAATGCTAAAAACGCTGACGCTTTTTACCGCTGAAGATGTATACAGCTTGAAGAATATTAAAATCACTTCAAAAATACCGGCAGAAAGGTCCGGGGTTTGAGTCCTCAAGTAGACAGGCTTTTTTGAAGTGATATTAATATTCTTCGCGTTTATTACTAGCCGTGTAAATGGTCTGAAATTTGTTGTCCTCGTTATGTATACAGCTTAGCTAAAAACCCGGTTTAAGCGATTTATGTAGCAATCATCACTCAGTTTGTGAATCAGTTAGTTGAAAACTAGTGCCAAGTTCAGGAAAAATACATGCTTATGAATAACGATTTACGGTATAAATTTCTTTAGACACATTGTGTCACATGTATATGCTTACTAATCTTTGCACCAGTTTTCAAAAGAAACTGTTTCTTAAACTGAGTAAAACTGTTAAGAAGTCCACTAATGAATTTCCAACGTTTCGCGAAATATTCTGTAAGCTTCATCGGGAGATAACCAGGAGCATGTAAGCTTCGGTCAGAAGCTAGTAACACAGTTACGGACTGTACGGACAGTATAGACTGAACAGTTTGCGAAACGTTGGATTTATAAGTGGAGTTCTTAGCAGCTGTACCCAGTTTAGTAAACAGTTTCTTTTTGAAATCGATGTACGTGTCGATAGTGTTTGTACAAACCTCGTAGGCCCTGAAAAGCAGGTAGAGCTCGCGTGGCTTTGCGTCCATGGGTAGCCCGCTGACGAACAACGTTCGCACCTGAAAGCGCAACAGATTAAAATGGTTAGTGTTTGAAGTTGTCAAGTATTATACATGTAAGCATGTGATCATGTTACTTGTAACCATGTAAGCAAAAGGTCCGGGGCTCGAGAACTCGAGTAGGCAGGTATTTTTGAAGTGATTTTAATACTCTTCAGTGCACAGAGAAGCAAGCAGCTAGTGGTAGTAATGTGGGAATTTGGATGGTCAAACGACTGGCAATGCAGATAAGGTACCCAAACTGACTCGTGATGCGGGTTTTGGGACACAAGCTTTACCCACCTGTAATCTAGTGGCGGACGTAGACCTAATTATTCATTGGGGCGGAGGTACTTCCCTTCAGTGACATTTTTAGGTGTTTCTTTCTCAACTGGCGTGAGATGTGATTTTTACGCACTAGGCACAGTTCAGGTTTTCAGACAGGTAATGTGGTAATGCCGAAAGGAATGGCAACTGTTGGTGAGTGAGCGAGGGAGGGAGTGGCGTTTAGGGACACAGCCCTCGAGAAAAATTGGAACTCGAGTTTATTTTTGGAGGTGATGTATTCGCGCGTGAAGTAAAATTTGGGTCTAAGAATGGCAGAACTAGAAGTTACGACGTGATTTGAAGACAAAAAAATCTTTGTTTTTTCTTGATAAAATGGGACGTTCGGTTATTTGGGGTCCTCTACGTCCAGGGGCCTTGGCGCTGACCTCGTGAGTGTGTACCTAAACGTGTCCACTATCAGGTGGAGTGCTGCCAATAATGAATAAGACAAAGTCAAGTCACTTTACTTGATCTTCTCAATATGGTTGTTGCATCTGAATTTTGTAATCGATTTATATGCTCTAATAGAAATATAAAGGTACGCAGTTTTTTCTTTCTCTCGTACGATGTATTCTAACTGAACTATGACGAAATTAAAATTGGGATTGTTTTGGGCGTACAGAAACTGGCTACTATGTCTACTGGCTGATGACGTCATGCATGATTGCTAAACACTGCTTCCTCTGCAGTCTTGTCACGGTGGCCTCCGAATTTGTCGGGTAGGTGTCAGAAAGACGTAGCATTAGCTCATAACGTCCTTGGCCGTTTTCAACACGTGTTGAGAGTTTGAAATATTATCACTTCTAAAATTACCATAACTGCTCGAAAAGAGAACCTACAAGAAAAGTAAGGAAATTTCCATGATTTAGGTACAAAACTCTTTCCATTAAAATAACAATGCAATTGGTGTTTGACACCAAAACTGTAATCTCACGAGTCATGTCTAATAATATCAAAGCCCTCTTCCTACCCCTAGATCTGCCGCTGCATCTTTCTCAGAGCAACAGTTTTCATGTCCCATCTCTGAGCCTAGCTGGCAACAACAAACGAAACAAAAAGAATCAACAGGCAACGAGCTAGCTGATCATATACTTCACATTTCCACATCAAATAAGAATATATCGTGCTTATAAAAGCAAAGTAGTTCTCCATTAAGCATAATTAAATAACTTCCATATGTGTTAGCTTAAAAGTTTCAAAACTGTTGTTTTCACTTCGTGTCTTGAAATTGTCTCAAACTTTTTAAGATCTTCAAGTCTCTGTTTTTGGGTAAACTTTTGTCAGAGTCGTTCCGTGCGAGAAAGCGTAGCGTGCTCACTAGAACACACATAAAGCGTCTGCCAAAGGTGTTCTTCACTGTATAAAACATGATTATAACACAGTGGCAAACAAACTCATGTTCATATTCCGACTGAATTTCAGTCGAGTCGTATAAACTTGGATGCAGTGAAAGATGAAGCCGAAGGCTGGTGGTCGTATTTCCCCAGCGGTCGTAGCGACGCAAATTGTGCTAGACATTCAGTCTCCGGCTGATATACCATGTCATTTGTGGTGGTGTGGTGCCATCGGTGGGATTAAATATTTAAAATGCTCGGAGCAAATTCAAGAATGGCAGATAGGGAGCGAACGAGCGAGAGTGAGAAAGAAAGAGAGAGAGAGAGAGAGAGAGAGAGAGAGAGAGAGAGAGAGAGAGAGAGAGAGAGAGAGAGAGAGAG
>QKMV01000192.1:0-27980 GCA_003287335.1 Lednia tumana
GCAACGCAACGCAACGCAACGCAAAGCAACGCAACGCAACGCAATGGGATGTACATCATGCCAAGACAGGACGAAACAACAAGAGCTGCGATAGCACGTGGAGGCATGTAACTAACGTCCAAAAATAAACATTTCATCTAGCTCAACTTCACCAGTCTATGCTGGGTGGACCTGATTCTCAACAAAAAAATACTATTTAAAACTTCACTCATATCCATTCTCCGTCCATCGAAACGAGAGTAACATCAATCAAGATATCAACACAGTCAATTTGACGTTTCCATTTCAGTTACTATAAAAATAGAAATATTTCTATAAACAAAATTTTAGTTATGCTTTTAGATATTGGACATACCCGCGTTACTCCAGTGGACGTATTTCTTGTTGCCCTTCTTCTGGAGCCCTTTTGTCGGGGCGTTGCCCATCGTCAGGGGTCGTTGGGAGCGCCCACGAAGCACCCCTTAAATCCTAGCTCCTGCCCAGCATTGCCCCGATATAGCTCACAGCATCACCTGAAAGGCACTGGTGGACCACTAGCCTTCAAAACTGCCCAATGTTACGCTGCCTAGCTCTCGAATAGCCTGGCACTCTCTCTAAATTAAGAAGATTCGTTTCGAAAAACAAGGATCGGATAAAAAATGCCGTCGTTTGAAAAAGAATAGCTATAAATTTGGGAATTGTTTAACTGAAATTTCGATTCGTGGGTTTATTTAACTGTGCGTTAGAACTAGATTAATGTCTGAACATCTTGAATATTATTGCAGCATCATTTCGAATGAAAAATATCTTCTACGAAAATAGACAGACAGTTTTTCCAAAGTAGATGCTGAGATCTGACGGCAATCTTTTAAGTTATACGAATAGTATATTTCTGCTTGCTGGCTCCATCTATACAATTACGTGGAAAGATTCGTCTGTTTAAGACAGCCTTTCGTTTCTTACAGTGTGTCAACAAATGTTTCATATCTTAAACTTTTAATTTTAAACACAAAATGTAAGCATGGTATGTAAAATTTGGATTTTGATTCAAGCTTCAAATTTCATAAACTTGTTTTTAGTGAATTTGAAATTGGCAAGCATCTCTATATACAGCAAAATTCGCGCAAACGTTAAAATTAGAGCCCTAATATTTTTCTAGCAAATATTTTTTTCACTTCTTTGGAAAAAGTCAGTACAGTCGAAGGAGTGTGAAACCCGTCACAGGATACGAGACGATGTCAAGTTACGATGCCCAGGAGTGTACTTCTTCCGATGAGGTCGACGTCCTTCATTGACCAATAGCTGCTTCGCCGCGGGCGTCGAGTGGTCGCTACCATCCAATGACGATCGACGTCGACCTTATCCCAGGATCAACAATTGGACCTGAACCTGGAGGACGCCTGAAGTAGATCAATGAATGTCATCGACTGTAAATGTTGTCACAATTCCAATTGCGTCCAATAGGAACTGTAAACACCAAGTAAATGCATGACTTATAAATTTGTCAAACGTATTCTTGGATATCGCAACGGTAACTTCAATTTCTTTTCATTGAAAATGATCCATCTGTGACTTATTAAATTGTTTTTAAACTGCGTTAAACATAAAAAATACACAATAGCGTCAAAACGGTCGTTCCATGACATATTGTTGGGTTCAATTCCTCAGATGTGGTCCTGGCGGTAATGGTACACCTATGCATTATCGTGAGTCGTGGCCTCATAATTGAGCGTTCATCCAACTCAAGCCAGCCGGGTATATGAAACTACTTGCGCAAACGGGCAGGAGGTACAAGTCCTGACGAGGCCTCATCAGGCAAGCGGAAGGCTCATATAATTGCAATACCTTCGACTCGTAAGTCATGACACAGCTGACTCTCTTTTGCGAGTTCTGTTAAATTCTGTCAAATTTTCCCTGCCATGCTAGTCTGAACGCATACATTTTCTACCTATTAATGGCTGCGTTTTCAGTGGGCCACATAAACCAAAAACCCCGCTTGTCTGGCAACAACTAATTAGGTGTTCATTTTTTGGTTATGGTTTGTTAACTTACTAACGGGCCGCTGAAAATACCGGCCCTAACTTATTTACGCTTTTCATGTGACAGTCATTTTAAAGCGAAATTCTCTCCTTGGTCAAACGCCCTCTTCCGAGCGCATAACTCCAAGACTTTTAAACATTTAAATTAACCTACTTACTAACTTACAAACTATGGTAACTTATTTACTTTCAATGAACTTCAAAATTAAAAGCGTCAACTTCTAGTTCCAAATGGGAGCTATTGATATAAAGCGCATGCAATTCATGAATTGACTTGTTTTATATCAAAAGTATGTACCGCTTTATCGATACAAGAACTTAAGCCAATGGTCCAAATAAAAAAAAACATTGTTTGACTGCAACTAATTCTTCGGACAAACCACAATTTTGTCTCGCATTCACTCAAAGTGGATCAAAGGTTCGGATGGTTCGGTAGTTAGGAGCTAAATATCACCGGCCATTTAAATCACTCCTGACGTCAAGTAGTTCCACACACCTTGACTCTCGAAGACCTGATAGTTTACGGTATTCTTGAACTTGTGGTTGAAGTGGCGCAAAGATCAACGGCTATATAGCTGGCTTAGCATAATTTGCAACGCGAATGGGAGGAGATGGGAGGCTGGCGGTGGCCGATGCACATGTTCAGAGGATGGCACAGCAGACGATGGAGAATGCAGTGGGTGATCATTTGCCTCGCAGGCTCAACAAGCTGAAAGGCTGAAGAGATGCTGGGACAAGATACCAGAAGAAGAACAGCGAATGCAAATTGTGGGTTTAATGTAAAGACGAAATAACTTTGATCTTTGACCATCCTATAGGTTTCGAGTAATGTGTTAATTGCATGTAATGTGAAGCGGATCTTTATATGTACCTTTTCAAAAAACGATTATTTATTTCCTTATAACAAGGACCACCCTAAGTTCGCAACCAGATTTTAGAGCTGGCTGGAAGGGGCAGGGAATGGGATTGGGGGGTTAATATAATAAGCCGATCGTTCCCTGTGCTAATGGAACCATTGAACATTAGCAGTATGTATACACAACAAATTACTAACTTGCCAATGTTTTAAAGTCGACGCTATAAAATGACACTATTTACGGAAACTATGTCAAATAGTTTTGATTTAAGTAAACAGGCTGGAGAGAAAGATAATATGGCTTGGTTATAGTTTGTCTAGTTTTTACTCAACGCGAAGGCTGTATTTGCTCTGGTTTACGCGCTACGCTAGGGAAAGGTGAGGAGTACAAACAAGTTGTTCCTCTACGAAACGAAACGAAACGAAACGGGCAAGACGCAAGTGTGGATAACTTCTCTCGGCTCCGGTGTTTGGTACCTGCTAGCGGATGATCAGATTCAGTTATCGCGGCTAGTTGGCTCAAGACGGAGCGGCACGCGTTTCGCTCCACACTTGGGTGCATTCAGGTGCATTCAGTTGCATTCAGTTGCATTCGGGTGCAATCGGGTGCTAGACCTGCACCTGGGTTGCTGTGACTTGTTGGGATTATATGTGACAATGCGAGCAAATAACTTGTAGGTAAGATGATCAACACACTGTTTTAAGTTTTGTTTTGTTTGGCTAGTTATTTTCGATATAACGGTAACCGTGCGTTACTAGAATTCCAATACAGGTGTTATCATTTCTGTGCTAGCAGCCTATCGCCTTATTTTGAACCCCCCTCATCCAAAAAAAAATAAAAAAATGCATAGATTCTGGACTAATCAGTTCATTATTTACACATGCATACATAAGGATGGGTTACTTTAATTTGAAGTCTTCCAATTTGCCTCTTTTTTCCTTTAAATTCCTCTGCTGCACTTCGATAAAACTGTAATCTTACACGCGTATTAATGGAAGAAGCTCCGGCAGGCCTAACAGCAGTCAACGACACTTACCTAATCAAGCAGCAATTTTGTTGGGCTCAACTCAGGAACGAGTTCTTCTGGCACTTTATCACCTGCATTGACCGTCGAACAACAAAACAACACGTTGTTAATTATCCTCGGGGATACAATTAACTTTTTTACTTGATTAAAATCTAATCATGATGAACCCAACATATTGTCCTTAAAATTATTTGATAATTTAAAAATTCATTTTTCGTGTACTAAATAAACAAATATATATGTACACATTTATCACCGCTAATGTTTTCCCTGGAGAAATATATTACTCGTCAATAAATTCAAAAATATGTTGTATCTGTCCTAATTATTAAAGTATGTGAAACCTGTTAATATTTATTCCTTTCATGATAACGGATTCATGACCTCATTTTGTCCACTCATTCACTTTATTAATGTTGTAATCATGTTATGGGCTTATGAAATGAAACGGAACGACATAGTAAGTCCCTTTCTAGTTCCAGTAACGCTCATTGATATCACCTAGAAGATTAGCAGGCGGATATACTTCTACTTGTAAATCTGCATTCTTCGGCATGTGGGCAGCCGAAAGATATATCTGTCGACCTATGCTATTGATTAATTAAGCGTTGAATGAATAAATTACCATCACAACTAGATCCGCTTTGCCTATCCTGTGATTGCAGTATCAATAATTGCATTCTCAATACTCTCTCAAATGTTGTAAATGTAACAGGATTGTAAGGTTCACGAATTCGTCAAATTCAGGCACAACGAATGCCTAATACATGCCTAATAAAATAAATAAAATTCCTAATAACGAATGCCCCATAAAGAACGAATTCAGGCATAGCACCAGTACAAATGTACAGACTCGAAAGCTTAGTCATAAGGTTGATATGTTGTATTGCTGTATTGTATTGAAAATCAAACATTACTGTACTCTAGCAAAAATTGAATCATTTTTCTCACTTCACCAGACACCAACCACAATATAGCGTTGTTTCACTATAGTAAAGTTACGCATTGCAAGCCAGCATATACCATGGCATTCCTGCTATGGGTGTTCCATTTTATGCTATTTAGGGCGAAGTTGACAGTAAACTAGGGTGTAACAATCGCATGGAGGTGTTGCTATGTGTGGACAGCTCATTGTTGTATCGTTCTTCTGTCAGAGTGAATAAGATATTACCAACACTGGCGCCAAATCAAATAATATACACCTTGTTACGTAGTGCCTATGTATCTGTGTGTTTGTGCCTGTCTGAATTATTACTGCCGAGTTGACCTGATTGATCCTGAGGTGTGATAAGTTATTTATTTGACAGCTCTTTGACAAAACTTTGCGAGAATCTTAGGAATGTTAAAATATCTCCTTGGAGAATTTAAAGTTAATTGATCAATGAAATCCCGTTTCAAATAAGCTTATTTGTTGCGCAGATTTTTTCACTCTTCCTTGGTGCTTTTGTGTTCAGATTCTCGTGCGATGGTTGTTACTAAGAACAGTTCAAACATATTGTTAAATACAATCATTTGTTGATTGTGAAAGTTTAATTTCTGTTAAATTCCTGAACGACGACAGCCGACGCAATGCGATTTCCATAAGTCTAGAGAAAATGGATAAGGAAATTACAAACCAATCGCACGTACTGCCTTATTAGTGTAAATCAAGACTCAGAGTCAAAAGCTTTCCTGGGCAAATTATTTATACACATACATATCCCTATGACAGTACCTAGTGTTGCGCATGGTCGGGATTTATAAATGCGATCTTAGCGTAAAATGTAAAGTTTATGGCATCACCGTCGCCGGCAATAAAAAGTGCATTGCATGCAACTAATTCGTCCAATATTATGCAGCATTCCAAGGAAGGTTGTATTAGATTATCGAAGGCGTACAAAAGTGGAGGAGGAGGACCCTGTGGGAAGTTGAATGGACACGTCTTTTCATTTTTTAGGAGAGAAAAATTTGTAAACATAAAGCGTAGGAAGCTGACAAAGTGTAAAGGCACAGCGATGCACATCCGCATGATGGAAAATAAAAGAGGCTTCGAATATGTTACCAACCGAATAGGTTGATATGCCAATCTCTGCACGCCTTGACTCGGATTCTAATTGAAGGATATAATCGTGTATTTTTCCAGGATGGAAGCTGGAGACATTTTGACCGCTTTGGAGGAGCGACTTGCAATCCTCCCCGGAGGCAGAGATGACGAAGGAAGACCTTTGATGATCATCACCGTCCCTTCTGAAGGACAGCCATGGAACAAGGAACATCTAGACACGGTGCTCAAGTACCTCGTGTCCATTTTCAGGTAAGCTACTACAGAAAACGTGCTCGAAGGTGAAGTGGGAGCCATTTCAAAGTCTATTTCAACTTGTTTGCCAAAGGATTTTTGTCTCCACTCTTATCATTATCAGAGTCTCATTTCACCAAGAAATACTTACCGTAAATCCTCCTATACGACCATTTGCCTGCACGCACTGAAAAGATAACGCAAATCCTTTCTCATATTGTTCCGTGTGCTAGTAAGCAGTAAAATATCTCAAAAGTATGTTAGATTTTTTACTCCGATGTTTAAGTGCAGCCTCAGGTATTGAAGTCAGTGTGAGTGTAATATTTTTAAGAAAACCCTATTGTTAACCGGAACAAATAGTTGGAAATTAAAAACACTTGAAAGCCAAGCGTGTCTCCAAACATAGTTCCATACAAAGGAACTAAAGAATGATTAGTTTACACAATCATGCACGAAACAATTTACATAATTACAGTTTATTTTCAAACTCATTGTTTTCATAGTAAAATTATTATACGGCTCATTTATGTATACCCAAGAGCGTCGTGAGGAAAATATGAGTTGGTATACCTAAAGGTGTCAGACTTAATAGCTGCGAAATAGTAAAGAACAATAGTAACACATCTAACAAGTAACATAACAAGAAATATAACAGAGAGAGAAGAAATTAAAGTTGCCTATTCACTCGACCTATATTTTCAAAAAAATATATAGGGGACTTCACGTCCTTTTTGAAAAAATGGGATTTGGCAGTAAGTATTTGGATCTAGGCTCTTGAGGTGGCCACGACAATCTGTGCATTTTTTGTCACATCAGCACTGCTAGAAAATAACCTGCCACTATATTTGGAAAACATTTTGAGCTGTATATATTCATGGTCTTTCTTTAGTTATTAGCTTCTAAGCAAAGGGAAATGTTGCATGATTAACTTTATCAGTTTTCATATAATTGCCTAAATCAATTTTTGGCAAAAAAAAACACATAATTTATGGAGACAAAAATATGGCAAAATGGACAGAAGTATGAGTTTTAGCAAATAATCGGTGCAATGACAACTGTTCTGCCGTTGCTGAGAAAATCCAAAAAGAATATCTTGCTATCAGAGTTACCCAGCCAGAAAACTGATATGACAAGTATTAAACATTCAAAGCCAAATACACGGCTAAAAATAATTTTTTAAGAATGTTAAAATCACTTCAAAAATACCTGCTTACTCGAGGATTCGAACCCCGGACCTTTTGCTAACCAGGCAAATTTATCTAACCACTGAGCTATTTATTATAACTGATATATTTTTCCTCCACAATTTGAAAACTCACGAGGAAAGTTTCGTGCTTTTTTAGTTTTGGAGTCGAGTGGATGATGTAAAAACAATTGCACTTGCTTGTACTTACGGGAACTAATACCGATGAATTCTCTTGATATGATGATCAGAAGACATCAGACGTTCCCATCACTGCTGTTAAAAGCATGAACACGTGTAACTTAATTTCTCAGCGCCGACTCGCGCCGCAGTGGGCTATGCGTGGTGATCGATGCCCACCGTGGAGCGTGGAGACTGGCAAGGACCTGCATTCGTCAAGTCACATCAACGCTAGGAAACGACCTCGCGGCGCTCATCATGGTGCGTCCAGACGCATTCTGGGACAAACAACGAGTGGATAATTGCGCTAAGACGCAGAGAGAAGGAGAGGCAAGTGTTTACCTAAATTCGTAAAATACGTCGCCTTTTTAAAACTGCGCGTAGTCTGGCAGCATTAAAAAGTGCAGATTTTCCATTGATTTTGACATTCAGAATTAGAACTGCATGAAACCAAAGTCGATACGACCATCTATGAGCTTGAAATGGAGAACATAGCACTCAATAAGTATTGGGCAGCCAGCAAGCGCCAAAATACATCAATTGACTACCACTGAACACATTAAAAACACTGATCAGTTTTCTTAACACACTGAAGAGGCAATACACAATATTGTTTCGTACAATTTTGTTGAAGCATAATATATTAGCGTGGAGTATTCAAAGAGATGCCGTCACCGTGAAGAATAAGTTGAGGTTTCGGGGCGATCATTAAACATGGATTCAGATGTATCTAGTGCCTCTTTTAACTGAAATGTCAACCACCTGTTCCAGCACGTGTACATTCCAATATCCCGGCTTCCAAAATACGTCTCAGCATCACAACTACCGGAGGAGTTGGGTGGCACATGGGTGTACAATCATCATCAGTGGATACAAACAAGAATCGTAAGAACATCCTAAATTACAAAAAAAAATATCGATTTTTTACTGATTTAAACGGATTTAAATACACCAAATTTCCTTTTAGTTTATAGAAAGATTCACGAAAGACGCCGAGGGTTCGTCAGCAGATCTGGAAAAGCTTCGCCAACGACTCACTAGCTATAGAGCTGGACTTCGGGCGAGCAGCGCGCAGCAAATTCTAACCATCAACCGTGATTTCTTCGACGCTTCAGCCCTTCTTACGCAGAGAGTTTTTCATGCAGGTAGCCCACCGAAGTGAACGTGATTTTAATACAGCGAGACCCTTCGGGAATGCCGATAGGGTCGTTTCATTAGAGAAGGCAACGGCTGGTTCACCTACGTATAAGTGGATCCTTTTCAATCAACCCCGGGGCGAAAATTTAATCGTTAGGTTCAATGAAAATTAACTTTGGGATGTGATTTTTTGCTGCACTGCGTGGGTATACTTTGAGGCAATGGTTGAGGATGCCTAAAGTGAAAGATTGACTGCTAATGAATGGTATCACTATACTTGTATGTAAGAAGAGAAAAAACGAATTGAAGTCACGAAATGGAATGATTTTGTAATACTGTCGTGAAAGTTATTGGAAATTGTAGCCACAAAATGCAATGTGATGTGCATTATTTAAACAGTGACCTAAATATTAGGGAAATGTCGGATAGATAAACACGACTTGGTGAATCGCACACTGTGTCATTTCTTTGACGAATCAAAGACAACAAACGAAATCTGCTCCAAGCTATGAAAGTCTCTTCTTAAAACTTAATGGTTTTTCGATTCATACCTGGTTTAAATCCATGGGAATTTTACTTTTAGTTTACAACTAAGCTATTTGTGCCTCAGGATTTTTCCACAAATTATTTTAAAACGTTTCTAAAATATCGTAAAGACTTGAATTGAAAACCATGGCTGGAAGCTAGTTCGGCCTTAATTTGTTGTTACGTGGAACGCACTGGCCAACTACTTATCAGTCGTTGAAAAAAATGATTCATTGAAATTGAAATTAATTTCTCTACCTTATTAGGAAAGGAACTTCTGCAGAGAATAGAACTAGACTTCCAGGGGGCACATGGACGGACAGGAAGAGAAACTATCACTCCTCAGGACCTTCTGGACAGTCGAGATAAGATTGATCGCCTTCTTGAAGTGATCAACGTCAAACAGGTGACTTTCTTGGTTATAAAAACAATTTATTGCTGCTTTGAAAACTTCTACATTTTAATGGTAACATAAAACTACATTTTCGCTCACTTTTCGCATGCAATCAACTTAATGTAGGGCTTCGATATTAGATAATGTCATAAAACGATTTCAATGCTTCATAAATTTCTCAAAGCAAAGCATCACTTTAGGTCCAGTCACACATTTATCGGTATCTGTTCCAGCTGAAAAATTACACAGATTAGCATTAAGACGAACGGCTTCACAATCTCTTGAAGACCTTTGGTGCATTAGAATATTCGATTTACCTTCTTGTTCACATGCAATGTTTTGATCCAGCAGTTTCTGCAACAATTGTGGTTTGCCTGCAGCCATCGTTTGAGCCGACTGGTCAGCCAAGGTGCGCGAAAATGCCCCGTTGCTCATCAATCCCATTTTCTCCATAACGCAGCCAACAAAACACTAAAACACACCCGTCGTCTTCATGAGAACGCATTACACCAAATTAATTACAATGAGATCATTAATTCGAATAGTTACCTTCCCTGCTTGGCTGTTGGGGACCTGGTGGTCTTTGAAAGATGCCACGTCATCTGCAATAAGATGCATATTTTTATTTTACCAACATTTAAATTAAGTGGATTATAAAATTCAAATAATGTTTTAGATGATTAACCTGCAGCTGCGTGCTCAGAAATTAAGCAAGCGTCTTCGAATTCTTGCATCTGTCGCATAAATTCAGGAGAAGGTCCATGCCCAGGACCACCACTGACAGACTAAAACATGACCATTTTGTAAATTATGTTTTGAGACACAAGGCTTGCTACATCAGGACTTCTAGAAAATGTCAGATAATAGAGCACTCGACTGGAAATCGAGAAGTCTCGGGTTCGTATCCCGAATGGGATGCACATTTTTCCCTTCCAAATTATTTTCGTACATTTCACTGATTAATGGTTACATCTAAAATTGTTCCGTGCTCAAATAAAACAGAGTTTGTCACTTACCAGAGACGACATGGCCACAATTACCAGAACGGCTAGACACAACATTTGGTTCATGTTTAGTTAATAGTTTGGTACTCAGGATCCTCTCAACAGATCAGTGTAGAACCAAAAAATTTCCCGGCTCTTATATACCTACGCTGACCTACGCCCACCTTTACAAAATGTTATGAACAAAAATGGTGCACTTACTAAAGTTTGTCGTTCGTAAACCAATTATTCGTTGTGTTTGCGATATGGCTTCATGATTTTGTGACAAGGATGGACAATAACACGAGACCTTGGCTGTTACGCCGGTCTGATTAAAAATCATCGTGCGCAAAATTAAAAACGATCGTCAAACAATTATTTCTAAAATACGTTTGTAATTTTCTTCCCATTGTTCACACGATTGTTATCTGCAGCGTGATATAGTGTGTGCCTTTTCATGTTCCAGGGCCAAATCGAGGAGGCATGGACGAACATGGAAAAACATTTCGTGGACACAAGAGAAGTGAACTGCTTAGAAGACGGAGTCACAAAAGTTACCAACTGGATCTTAGGTCCAGCTGAGATGATGCTCAACGGCCAACAAGAAGTAGGATTCGACTTGATCTCTGCCGAAGAGTTGAGACAGGACCATGAAACGTTGGAACTGCAATGCAGGGTAACCTACACTTCTTAATGTTTTTTATCCAAAACACCTCATGAGCTACTATGGTCTATTGTTTTATAGAGAAGAGAGCTCTTTCCCCTGGCTGGGAAAGAGAGCTGACAATGTGTACTTTGGGCCTTGTGGAAAACAACAATTTACCCAGAATTTTGCTGGAATGAGGAAATACATAAAGCCAAAACCAGGGCAGACACGCTCATACTGCACCTACCGTGCTCTCAGTAGCACGATATTCCCATCTCATTATTATTTTGGTCCTTGTTTGTTTACTTTTTCCACTGATTGGGAGCAGTGAGAATAATTTGTGGAGGAGGATGAAGACAATGCAGATGAGAAAGGGAGCGAAACGCCTGTCTTGAGCATAGAAAATGCTGAAAATCCCTAGAAAATTGATGGGGCAACCTTTATACTCTCAACTAAGAACTGTTACACCAAAACGACATATAAACAAACAAACTTCGTTGCGTCACAACTCACAAGCCACCCAATAGTGGCTTGGCTGTGGTTTAATCAGTTATTTGTCCGCACCCTCCAACCTTCTAGTAATAATTTACTTTAGGCATTATTTGTTTTAATATCATTCGTTAAACCCACACATAAGTAAATCAAATTAATCTTTTACTCTTCTTACTTTTAGGAAACATACGGACACTATGCTGAATTGTTACACAAGATAGATACACTGCCACAAAATGATATCAGTTTACCAGAAGATTTAAAATCTCAGCGAGATTTCATGAACTTTGTGTTCAGAAGTTTTGCTACACGGTTGGAAAGAAGACGAAATGTTTTGATTACTTCACTGAGATTCTTTAGGCTTGTTTCTGAGGTAATTAAACGAAAATTAAAGTTTACAAATAATATTAATTTTATTGTAAGTTGTTTGTAAATAAAACTCATGCGGCCAATTTGTTTCAGTATTTTGACCGCACAGGTGAAGTTTTTGAAACTCTGGTCAAGCGAAATAATGTCGATGATTTTGAAACTGCGGAAAATACACTTCAACAGCTACAAGAAAATCAAATCAATATAGGTAAGCAAAGGAAATGAACATGTTAACAAGATAAACAATAGGATTTTTTTTGCATTCTGATTTGCAGTCAACAGTGAATGTGTAAGGCTCACAGACTTTGTCATCACGAATGTATTGTTATGTTTGGCGAGCAGATTTTCTCGAATACGAGGTGATGAGAGAAGGTGAAAAGTTGGCGGACATTTTGTCGATGCCCGTGAAAGATGCTCTTGGACGTGACGTTCTCGTCAACTATGAGAACGACATCGTCAACATCCACGACATCCTCGATGCCACCATTGCCCGAAAGAACATCTTCTGCGACAGTCTTGACCTCCAGAAACTCACCCTAGAACAAGTCACACACATTTATGTCTACGAAGCTGACGCTGCTCAAGCTGTCCAATGGCTGGATGACTTATTTCAAGTTCTTTTAAAAGCTCATGTCCACGTAGGATGCAATGTTTATGAAATACAAAACCAGAAAGATGAGCACCAGAATTTCCAAGAAACTGCCAAGGTAAATCCCATCATTTGCCCTTAAGCAGTGTTTGTTTTCACAAGTTAAAATACAAAAAAAAAAATTGGGCTGTATTCTAGGGAACTTATGAATATGGGGGTCAATTGCTGACCGCATCCCTGGCTCTACGACAGTCCTGCAAGCTTCCTATCGACGTCAACAACGCGTTAACACAGCAGTTGTGGCACTCGTGGAAAAGATTGCAGACCATTGGACAGGAGCAGATGACTAGACTTCGCGTTTCAGCGGTTTTCCATCGCAGTGTAGAAGAGGTGAGGCTCGAACAGAAGAAACTCTGACAAGTGTGGTGGACCCTGATTGCGCATTATGCTTTCGCAAATTAAACACGGCCCATTAGCATTGTATTAAAATACCCGATACCCGATGAGTCTTGGCCCTCACTCAGGCGGGTCGGATATCTTATTTTCTAAAATTCTTAAGAGCTAATGCTTTGTCTTCAAATTTAATATTCCAGTTTTTATGAACCTGCAATAAACTTTTGGACGTAATTTATTACGCATACACGAGTCCGTTTAAAGTAAATTTTATTAAGTTTTCAACGCTTGGTCAATCGATAATCATCAAGAAATCAGTTCACCCTGTCCAGTTCATGCTTAATTTTGCGAACTAAAAATTATCTTTTTCTGACAGCACTGTAATCAGCTGAAGGACCTAATGGACGCCGTCAAAGCCATGTGCGCCACCGAGAACGTCGCCAAACGTCGGTCAAGAATCCATAAGTTCTTGACAAGTCGTGAACGACTGCTATTGGAAGTCGGGCGGATGGTTAGACTTGGTCGGCTCCTAAGAACTCGCCTACGAGAACCCCTCTGCACCGAGCAAAAGTTCGTTTTTTTTTTTTCAAACATTCTTAGTAAAAGCGACCGTAACATTTTCGAACGGCAAACTGATCATAAAATATGTGGCGTTAATTTACCCATGGTAGGTTTGATATAGGTATACTGTGTGTTTGAAAACTTGGCATGGGTATGGATGTAAGCCCCTTCTTCCTTCCCCAAACACGTGTGACCACACTTGAGTGAACGTTAGTAGCTGCAAGATTAGAGCATGCGAGAGGAAAACAAATTATTATTATCCCGATTTAACTTCTCAGTCTTCCCGCAAAGCGCACAAGTGGTGGTGGAGGAGGCTAGTTTCTCTACTGACGTTGTCCGTCCTCCTAGTGTGGTCGACAAACAAACAAACAACAAACAATTCGAACAAACGAATCGAAAAAACGAACTGGCTTGGTGGCATGTGAGTTTCGTGTACAACGACATTTTGGCATCGATTGATTCGCTATATTATTTTTATAATTTAGCTTCAAAAACAAACGCCATGTTAATATTAAAACGTATATATGTGTACCCTGCCACTTAAAAAAATTAAAGCTCCTAATTGATATTTTCTAAGAAGTGCAGTTGGTGTGATAAACGATACTTACATTTACAAGTTTGTGTCTATCAAAATTTTGCATGCGATACCGTGCGTAACGATCTTTTGAAGTCTAAACCAAATTAAACCCCTTTGATGAGGTTGCTTATACACTGAGCTAAATATAAATATATCCAGCCAGCGCGCTTGCCAGCTGCTGGACATGAATTATATTCAATTATTTTCCCGGTACTTTCAAATATGTAATTTAACGTGCAATTATGTACTTTATCCAGTGTTCTATAAAGTGAATGCATGTAGCAGTGTCCTCAGCGCTGACATTTAATGCTTTCAAAAAACACTACGTCCGTTTACGAATGGTTAATGGCGGACCAGGAATATGCGCGCGCGAGTGTTTGGCATCTTGCCTATCACAATCTGTGAAACGACGTCTGCACCTCGGACACATGGACATTTATAGACGCCCGACGCCCGGCGTCGTCGTCGTCGGCGTCGTGATTGTTTCAACATTCGGCTCCGTTTCCACTCTTTTAAACATTCTGCTCATTTTACATCCGTTTTCATCGCCGGTTGTCATGTTTCTGTTTCCCACTTAAATGTTGCTCGTAATCAAGTTTACAAACACAAGACTTTGAACTAGGCAGTAAATCTGTAGCAGAGTGCATTTCAGTAGCCACATGAAATACGTATCTTTTTAAGAATATTAAAATCACTTCAAAAATACGTGCTTACTCGAGGACTTGAACCCCGGACCTTTTGCTTTTAGCAAAAATTTATTTTTTAATTTGCTTTCAGCAAAAATTTAGCAAAAGGTCCGGGGTTCAAGTCCTCGAGTAAGCAGGTATTCTTGAAGTGATTTTAATATTCTTAAAATTATAACTAGCCTTGTATTTGGCTTTAAAAGTTTTTTCCTTGTCAAATACGTATCTTATTTGTGTTGACTTTTTTCTGAAGTCCAATTCACACACAAAAAAAGTATTATCTGCAGCTTAATCTATGCGTAAAATTTGTTTGAGGCCAAAATCTATAGAAAGACGAAACCCCTAGACTACAGACATAAAAGCGGCGTATCTTTAACTCAAAGAGAACGTTTTTAGGTCCACCGACGCAACAGACGGCAATGCGACTGCTGTCGAGGCGATCTCCGACAAGCTTGCGGAAGTGACAGGGTTGGCAGAACAACTCGACGTGGCTTTGTGCGGCGCCCAACACGATGGCTCGCCCGGAAGTCCGGGAAGTCCAAGCAGTCCGGTGTCTCCGAACATCAAGAGGATCCTGGATGGAACCGCGTCCAGCACTCCTGAGGTATATTTTGCACCCCCTTTGAGAATTCAGTGGTGGACGTTTAAAGAGCAGGCGGGGGTAATTTTATTAAGTCGCGTGTGTTCTCATACGGCCGCTGTCAGATCCACACAACGAATTATTTAAAGAATAAGAATAAGTAAGTTGCATGTATGTATTTGTTTAGTAGAACGGATATCCCATAATCTGTTCTCAAATAGCTGCTATCTAGAGGATAGCAATGTCGTGTATGTCACTGTATGTCACTGTGTCTGTCACGCGTCGGTTAATGGCGTGTATACCACTTGTATCTCTCATCTTGCATCTTGTCATCTCTGAGAATACCCAGGGACATGTTCGCGCTCCCTCTCCCCCCCCTATCCCACTTTGCTGCTTGCCAGGACGAATTTGGCATCGTATAATCAATCATGTGTGGCTTATAAAAATACAATTAGGTTGATAAGGTGGCAATGCGTGAGCAAATAGCTAACAACCAGATTATTTGGAAAATGCATCATGTTTCATAATTTTAGGAGTGGTACTCCAGTATCAAGTCTTCGTCCAAGTCGTCGGCGGAAGATAGCAAGTCCGAGGATGAGTTCGTGACGGCATCCGAGTGCACGTGCACTCCCCCATCTCGGTCGTCTTCGTTCCACACCGCCTCTGAGTGTGGGGCAGCATCCCCCTGGTGGGAGCTCGATCGCATTTCTGACGGCGAAGAGGATCGCCGGTCAAGACCGGAACCAGTGAAAGGCGCACTGAAAACCACAACGGAGGTATAGTTCTATATTACAAAGTAAAATTCAAGAAAAGTATGCACGATTTTTATATTATTTGTACGCAACCACGACGAAATGTACGCTGCACTCACCGCGCTGGATTTGGGTCTCGGTAGGCAGCATCGGTGATTTTGTTGAATTTTGAGTGACCGGTGTGCTACTTGACCTCAAAAATAAGGACCCCAGCACCAATTTTCTATTGGTGTCCGATCACGTAAATTCAACGTCTTGGAATTGCTGCCGGCTGGGTACTTTTGTTCACGGTTCGTAGACAAGTACACGTAGAATAGTAGTTTCCGAGTAGCACGGCAAACCAAAGAAATCTTGTGCCTATCTTGAGAAGTTTTTACCTAGACCGCCGCTACATTTGCTTCCCCCACTACGCGGCCGATGAGACGGCGAGCACGCTTATCATCTTGGCGTTAGCTCGATTTCAATTAGTAAGAAACAAATATCCCTCCATTTCCCAAAGAAGTGGACATATCTGTTTATCGTTTGAGATATACGTGGAATTTTGAATAGCTCTTTATTGTATTCGAGACATCTCGAGATCCTATGTCTATGATAGGGTTGCTTTGCCTTTGGTTATCAGGGTGTAAAATCTCACTATAAAAGGTCTGTATTCGAGTCGCTACAGAACTCGCCAGACTCTTCGGCTGCGTACGGGGAAAGAATATGTGGGGTCGTCTAGGAAAAAAACTGCTCAAGATAGGTCCGAGACTTCTTAGCTTCCAAGAAACTTTTTTTATTGCTACCTATCAAACATATCACCAGTCACCGAATTAGCTTTGGTTCGGGGATGGTTATCGATACTTTGGAGTGAAATCCCCTTTTCACTACTAACAATTAGGGGGCCATGCACATGAGTAGGCATTCTTCAAGATACTATACCGAACCGACCACGGTTATGTTAATGATCAGACTGACTAATTTCCCAAAAACAAAAATTGTTAAAGAAAACATCACGTATGATTCATGTGTATTTGTGTTTTTTGCAGATTACATCCGACATTGTGGTTCAAGAAGTCACCGAAACAACACGCTTGAAGCTATCGCACACGCCCATCCAAGATTTAGCTGAGTATTTACAAATGAACAGAATTTCTAGGGTAAACGCAAACACAGTACAGCATCCAGTCAACAAAGGTATCTCTGGAGAGAGTGCCATTTTAGCTAGATATTCTCCAGCGAACCAGTCGCATCAACGAAGCCTCGGCGGAGCAGCACCCAGCTCAGAAAGTGACCGGACTTTGTCCACCGACGATGAGTTGTTGTCACAGCTGATTCAGGTAAGTGTGCCAGATCCTCAGCAAGATGCATGTGCCAAGTATTATTATCATCATATCACTCGACAAGCTCTCAAGTCGATACTTTGATATTGATTTGTACAATTATATGTATGTGTAAAAAAAGCTATGTTGTTTTGGGCTGCTTCATAACAAATTGCAATGCATAAGAGGGTATATAATAATTAATTTTAATTCTGGTGCACTATATAGAAAAATTACGTTTAACCGTAGAGAAGTAGTTATTTGTTACACCTAATATGTATTTGTTTGTACAATTTGTTGTTTGTTTTTTAATCACACGTTTTGAGCTGAAACAAATAAAAACAGTAGTTGTTTCGTGTAATGTAGGAAATAGAATACATACAACTTTATTGACAACTTGAATGTTGTGTCTCATTTTATGTTTGCTTCATTTGTTTGATTTATCGAACCTATGAAACCTGCCAAATCCCTCCAAGTCCCTGGCAATTTCCCGTAAAACCTTAAGGTGACAGTTATGTATAACAATCGACGAATAGCCTGTTTCCACGTATTAGCAGTATCGGTTGAATTTATTATTACGGCTGAATTGATTGGCAATTTCTCGCTGTAAATTTTCTGGATCGGATTTTGTTTGAAGTTTTTTGAAGACTCGATTTTTTTCACGCACCAAAACTAATAAATTAGCTAATTTTGATTATTGCTTACCTACTTATTCTAATCTTGACAAGAAGAGTTTCTTGTATACCATGAGTTGCCCTCACCTGACTCCGAATTGCACTACCTTATTACGCTGCATCCAGTCTATTCCTAATACGATGACCAACAACACGAAAATCCACTCATTAACCTAATTACAAATTGAAAAAACCTAAAATGAAGCTTAAAAATAAAATTACCTTCGCGTTCGTTGAAGATCGTGTGAAGTCGGCAGGAGGCGTGAGCAGCGGCGGCAATAGAAAGCTTGTCAGTTCGGATTGGGATGCCGAGTTCGGCAGTAGTATGGATAAGCACGTGTGCACGTGATAGAAACCCGTGGTGATAAGGTTACCTGTACGTGTGCCAGTGATACAGATACCGCGAGGTGATAACAGAGTTGTTTGTTTATCTAAAATAATTTCGCTGCCTTAAAGTTGTGTTAGTTTCATGTTATTTACTTGTGGGCAAAATATAGCAGGGGTTAAAGCTGGAATAACAACTAAGTGGTAAAATAAATTAACTAGAAATCTCACAGTTTGTGGCTGACTAAATGCGTAAACTAATAAGTCTGTTTTCACGACTCGTGCTAATTGCGTGTGCCTGTGAATAGTGATGGGTGACACAGAAGTGGGTACGCCGGCGTCGGAAGCGTCGGATTGTGGCGTCGCGACGCCAACGACAACGATAAGCACGATATCTTTAAAGAGCGGTGACACACGGCTGGTGATAGCATTGTTGCAAGTAGGTGTCCATGTCTGTAATGAATGAACTGTCATTTATGTACTTGATTTCAATATCCTTTCGAGCACATGGGTCACTAGGGTCACTGGAGGGCGTTGCAAAATGTTGATAAGCGGCTTCGCCATCGGCAGGATCGATTAAAAATGTTATGAATGATTATGTATTACGGTTTTATTCAGGTTGTATCGTTCGCATAATTTATGCTAAGGGTGTGAATGCAGAACTGGTTGATCATCATACCATTGTTAAAATGCATTAACAGGAAATTGGGCTTGAAATTCAAATCTGGTTCCAATCTATGCAGCCATCCTGCAGAACGTTTTGCTGTGTTAATCGTTCATTTTCTACTTTATAGCCAGCTTCCATAGGAATGATGTTACGCTTGGTCTCGTTTAGGCATACTTATTTAAGCCGTGACAAGAACACTAATTCGACAATAGCGTCTATGGTTCCTGTACTGGACTATATAACGCCGTTATTTTTTATCCCAGTTTTGTGCACATCGACGACCAGCATTTACGCCAGAGGCTTCTATTTACATCGGTGATCTACATATTACGAAACGTTAATATTAAGGAAGGACTCCAAAGATATTTCTGAACTCCAGAAAACGTATGCCGAACTTTACACAGCTCTCGAAATTTAGACACCCTCGTGTTTACTTGGCTTGACTTTGTTTCTGTCTTTTGCCTTTGGGACAGTGGAACATTTATTTATAGACTTCCCACTTTTTATCTCTATGGTTTTTAATTTAAGCTTAGCGAATAAAAACATATGACCGGAACTTAAAACAACATGTCGTATTTCAATTCGCTAACACAATTAGATCACTATGGCTACAACAAGATGTTGGCTCATTTTCTAAATGATCGTTTTTTGAAAAGGTGAACTTTTAACATTCCACCGCACAATAACAAAAGCTAAACAATAACAACAGGTATGCACCTGAGCTAGGCATTTATCCGACCCATCAAGTGGAGTAATACCTGTTCTAGGGGTCGCCCGAACGTGACATGAGAGAAATAATGAAAACCCACATGGCATATCGCATCGCATAACATATAGGATGAGTGATCTGATACCTGTCAGAAGGGTGCGTTTAGAGAGTTAATTCATAAATGCATCAGAAGTATCTGTCTTGGGTGGCCGTAGGTAGGGTCAGTGTTAATAATAGCACCCTGTATTTCCAAGAAGTAGGTAATTTACTATGGTAATTGTATTTCTTTGTATTACTTTCGTTAAAAAGTCTGGTCAACATTGTTTCGGTTCCGTTGTATGATAATGAGTAATTAGTAATTACCAAACCACTTAAGCTGTTCACATTCGTCACGATTATAAAATTTATATCGATTATTATTCCAACCTGGTGATGGTGAGAAAGGGTTTCAGATGCATTCGATGAGGATATCTATCGATATGACCGTTGACATGAGCTTAGATACCTATCACTCGGTAAATTATTTCATATATATATTATGTTCGTCCGTAATTCAAATTAGCTTGCATCTTGTTCAATATAAAATCTAGTAATTTAGCATGGAGTGAGCAATATCTAGTAAGCTGAGCCGACACTAATCAAAATATACCTAACAGGCGTACGGCGTACCTCTCGTATGCTGTGGCAGCAGGAGCCTGGCGGCACTATGATGAACACGTCAATTAACGTTTTCATTATAATGATTAAAAATCGACGGAACGATTTCTTGACTTGACGAACCTATTCGGCGTGTAAAGAGTGTAAAAGCCTACAGTTGTGACAAAGCACGATGGAACACTCACTCATGAAGATCTATCCTCACGGATCGAAATCAATTGTGTTCATCAAATATCATTATGTGGACGCTCGTGTTGGACGTGAGTGTACATGACACTACTTTCACTGATATTTAGTTTTTAGCGCTTCATTTCACTGCACTTTGGCGCATAACGTAAATAATCGGTATATATTTAACACATGGTTGGATTGGAATTTTTAAGGGATGTTTAGACCATTAGCTTTACAAGACACTGAACACTTTATTAGCGTCTGGTTTAAACAGAGATTTATTTAGAAGAAAAAAAAGGGTTTTTGTACGTTAAAGTTGTAAAATGTATATTGTATCTTTTTGTACATGTCCCGGTGGCATGTAAAACATTTTTACGGTGAAATCTTTACCATAACCTCATCTAGCCTATCACATTGTGATAGCTTGGATCGCAAGCCAGTTAGTGCGGCCAGTAATTTACATAACAGTGGTACCTAATCAATATTGGACCAATACCTGTACCGACCATAATTGTAATGATATCTCTGCGCATCGTATTGCACTTTGAGAACAACGGATGGATTTTCGTACCACACTAACTAAATAATCGAAACCTAATGCAGAATCGTTCTTAAAACTTAAAACGTAACGTCTTCTAGCCGCCCATGTTACACAAACCGAAGCCGACGTCGTAAACATACGTCACACGGCCATCAGAGGTATAAAACGTTGCCAAGAAAGTCCTCGCTCGAAGTGAACGATATTAACCATTACATCATCGACGTCAGAAGTCAATTTCCACAGCCAGATGACCAATTATCTCTGTGAAAAGAAAGAGACACTCGATGCGAATAAAATTGATAACGTTGTTATACTTGTTGACCCGATTGTTACAATAAGTGACCTGCGGTCAAGATGAATCATCGATTATGAATGGACGAGGCCATCAATCGTACATGAATGTTGAAGCGCCCCAATGTTCGCTTGTTGGAGTCGGAAGTTCCTAAGTACTGTCGTTAAAGATGGATCAAGTGATCTTTTTCTTAAAATTTGACGTTCATCGATCATTTTGGTAAGAATCCAAGAGCCTTTTAATTTGGCACAAAAATACTTGAGTTGTTTTCTGTTTGCATTACCCTTGTTTACTCAGTAAGGCGGTTTAGGTTTGAAGTCTATTGGGAAAGTGGAAAGTATGCCAGGCCGAACAAGGTGATTGATTGTAGGTATGTGTATTAGAGGATTGTCACGAGAAATGACCAGCGTCCAAGCCCGCTATTCCAAATTCCAAACTGGAGGTCAGAATTGCATGTAGGCGGTCTCGTGGGATTCAATGTGACGTAATGAAGAGAAGAGTCATTTTTAAACTAGGTTTGTTTTATTACAATTCTCTGCATGAAGAGCAACGTTGATGAACAAGAATTGAATGAAATGTAAGCATGCTTTACTCAATTCAAGCAGATATAAAATAAAACACACAATAATGCAATACATTGAAAATACCAGACGAAGTGTGAGAGTTAAAAAAACTGTCGTTTGAATTATTGTACACGGTAGGAAGCATAATTACGAACCAAGTCACCTGTCAGATGACGTAACTTCGCAATCAGGAGGTATTGAAGCGAGATGTTAACCATTTGCATGAACCTTCACTAAAAGAACTTCAACCAGTGTAAGAGTTTGAACATCTTCAGTTTCCAGATAACAAATCATCTTCTTCGTTCTTGTGCACTCGCTCCTATAGTTTGTCCGTGGGTGTTTCATTTATATTTTAATAACGTAAACATACAAAACTTGAATAATAGTTTACTGCGTTTCTGCAAGTGCAAGACCATTCGCGTGACATGTGGATTGTACCGAACGAACATAATATTCAAAGAAGGTATTCCACCAAATGATGCATGCCAATGAAACAAACTTATCTCCGTCTTGGCAATCAATTTTCAGAAAAAAAAAGCGTACGTAACAATTAGGTGCACGATTGTCTTAATTTTAAACGAGAATGTAAGTATATCTTTCATGTAGGTGACCAGTTATGACAAAACATTCAGATCGCCCATTGTAGGTGCACATCAAGTTAGCACGAGTCGGTGCGGCATTCGACAAAGTGGCTCGAGTAGGATGGTTAACATTGGTGTGGAACCTGAAGCGAACGACGTTTGCATTGCATTACCAGTTAGCACACCTACACAAATTTGCCGCCGATGTCAACAAATGAGCCATAAGATATTTTGCATGCTTGTTGCTTACACGCTGGAGAACATTTAAGGTGCATAGCGCAAAGGCGAAGAATGGGTGTATTTTGACAAGGGTCCATGCTCGTACGCACGCCATAGCAAATAAAATCAAATAATGAAACCAAACAACCAAATTTAAATGCATCACAATGCAACTCTGAATCTTCTTGGATTTTGTTGAGTAAGATTATTTATTTGATGAAACTGGTACATTAGTATGGTACCCTGCTATACATAAACTGCTCTTAATGCTATACTTATGCACATACTCATATACTGGTGCATATATTAAAGTACTTAGTAGGTACTTACTAATTACCAAACACATAAGGTGTGTGATAATATGTGAGATTGGTCTCACAAATTTTTAAGGAATTGTTAATAAAACAGATTATTATCCAGGGTAACAAGACTGATTATATGTGCTTAAATAATTGCCTCTGGCAATTTTTTCCGTATAATTAATACACTTAGATATATGATTGAAGAACTACTTTTTGTTTGTGATAATTCAAAAGTAATTATACAGATGTTTGGCATTGAGTGTATATTTTTCAATACGCAATGGTTGGCTCCAATGTATGCTGGGTGATCGTCATAAAATACAATTCCATGCGATCTTCCAAGCGTAAATATGTTAAAAAATAACTTCTCTTCTTCAATTGCTTTCAATATTTTCTAGTCCTAAAAATCGTCGAATATATAATTTAATGATACCTTTTGCTTTCCCTTGCTCGAGATAAAAAAGGATTGTTTAAATTTAAAAATCACATCATTTTTCAAACATTTGTACAACCTCGAGTCTTGCAGTATCGGTTCTATGAGCAATCTCAGCATGACTAAGCATCCAGTGTGAGGTTGTGATCTAATTATAAGAAGTCGAGAACAGAGACCCCCTGGCTACAATGTTTGCCAGATCTGACCATGGCCAGGTTGTATCTTTCAGCCGTGGCAATCTTCTTCACTCCTCTCTGCAAACAGAAAAATTGATTTTTAAGAAGTTACACGCATGGAACAAACTTCTCATCTGCTGGTAACAACTCCCACAATCATGTTTAAAAAGGAAATTCACACTGCAATTATTCCGTTGCGCTATTTTTAATAAAACGCACAATAGCTATACCTTATGGTTTAAACGATTTGGCATGCCACTTTGCATATTAGCCAGTCAGAAGGCCAAACAAGTTATACGTATAGGAATTTATTTTCTAGTTGTAATAAAAAAATACCTGACGGGAATGGGTTCATCTCCAACGATAGAGCATACTGTGTACCAATCTTGATTACAATCACATTTTTACCTCTGGGGTCTGATTTATAAAATTTCAATTCGGTTCTCGCTTGTCTTGCCACGTTCTGTTCCGTAGTTCGACCACGTAATTTTATGAGACTAAATTCGTGGTGCGTGTAACTCCCTCGTCTCACGTCAGCTGTTACATAGTTCACTTCTGAGAATCTATTATAACAATAATTTCACCTTCGTCTGGACCACTGCGATAGGTGTAGTGCATTGTAAAGAAGATCAGAGACGAATTCAAATGTTGACACTGAAAGATTAGCTCCCAATGATAAATCATATTATACCGCACTATAGGTGGCCATTCATGGTGGCAACTGTATTTCATGCCACTATCGAATTACTAAAAAAAAAGAAACTGCTCATTTGTAGTCGATAACAGTGTGTATAGAGTTGAATCCAATTGAAAGTGTCGTTACCAAAGTACAAACTCATTGAACAATCTCCCATTTAAACACCGATTGTATACCTTGCACACATAGGAGAATGATTTACCCGGCGTAAATACTTTCTCTGCTTATACGTGTCTTTATAATCGCGAGAGTTGATTTGATTTATACCAAATTTGGTAATAAGTCCATGTGTAAAGGCTTGCCAAACACAAGCATGGCAATGCAACACAACCGGTCGTATAGCGCGAAGCTGTGGGGTAAAATAGTGGCAACGCGACCAGAAATGACAAGACCGGAAGAGAATATTCAAGCTCGACGCTGCAAGCTGGCTGCATCCAGATGGAAGAAGAGTTAAAAGATATACAAATGGATAATCGCTCTATTTATATGTTTAGGCTTGTTTAAACACTCGCGATATATTATTTTAGAGCTTCGTGGCCCTTTTATATTGTCGCTTATGAAAAAAATATTCCCCAGGAAAATCTTGATGGGCTAACACAAACTTCCAATTTATAATAAGAGACTGAATTATTTTCACCGTATAGGGACTTGAAAGCAATTGATGTTGAGAACTGTAAAGCTTGATCCAGAGAAACTATGCGTCTGGAAGATGTCCCTGTAGGAAGAATGCTTGCGGTTATAAATAGCGGGTGTAAGATAAACGTGCAGGGTGTACCATAACTTGGGTGTCGTGTGAAACTATCCCGAAACTAGACCAACATTATTTGAACAAATGTTAACAAATAACAAAATAATGGCGTGAAAAGAACAAACAAAACGGCTTTACAGCAATGGTTTAAAATATTGAAAAACTAGCACGGAACAGAGAACTCTTTTAGCAAGGAAAATATAGTATGTTATGCAATACAATGATATCCCTTCGTAGTATGCGTTCTTCACATCGTGCATGCAAATGCGTGTAAGACAAACGCTTTCCTGAATGCGTGGGTCGATTATACTTTCGTCGAAATATTGCTTTTATTATTCACATCATGCTCTAGCCACCAAAGACTGAACAGACAGCATATCTAATCTGATTAATATGATATGGCTTCGCACCATCTCCGCTGTTCTTCTTTTCGGTAATCTCCAGACCCAAATAGCTAAACTGTTACACTTGGACTGTTACAAACGATGACTTTATTTTATTTTTGTGTTCACTCGTTTAATACAAAATAAGCCGTAATGCACTTTGTAACGCAAGTGATTAATTTAAGTAGTGAATCCACTAATTTAATTACGAATATTTATTTATGTTTAGGCTACAGAAGCGTGGTTTGTAAAATTGCGCTCTTTGTTTCCAGAGTCGAGAATATCTGCAGCTGAAAGTGCTGGAAGTTACGCCTGATTTGACGCAACTCGGTGCTACACTAGAGGAGGCTGAACAACTTCAGAGAGCTCACGATGATGTTTTACAACAGCTTCAGGTGAATTTAAAGTTCTTAGGTATATTTAGATTTGCGTTAATTGAAATAGCCGTAATAATAAGGGTTGTTCAATTTGTTTAACTAATATCAGTTTGATGACTTTTATTGATTAATCAATTAAACGCACATTACTCAAGTTGCAGATTTCATGTAAGCTTTTCATGGTTGGGTGTGGCTGAGGAAATGTGTTGCATATATAGGCACACGCTCACATCAACCATGTTTCTGGCACTGCATTTATTTATACGGCTGAGAAACAGAACCGAACAGAATCACCTAAAAATAGGCATCAATTCATTCCCTATCCAGTTGCTATTCTCTAGGAAAAGAGAAACTTAAATCAAAAAGATCCCCTTCACAAAAAATATCTGTTCCCTGGATTCACAAATTTAATTTGGCATGACACAGCCAAAGTAAGATATTGTTAGAGAATTTTAAAATGCATTTAAAGTAGATCCCCCACCGTACGTAAAACAGAACGACCTGTCAGCAGTAAAATATGTTAATTCTTGAATTTTATGTCTTCCCCCTCAATTCCATCTGTGACGAGGAAAAAATGTGCCATCATTAAATTCCATTCCGTACCACAAGATGCTAAAAGCTCGCCCGTGGCTCTGCCGTAGCGTCGTTTGCTGCAACGACGCCGACAGACGGCTGAATTATAGCTTCCCACGACGCCTTGTAAGGCGGATGACGTCACAGCTTCGCTGTTATGCTAACACGATGACGCTCTCCAGACGGATCGTTTTCATAGACAACGGCGTCGCTTTCTTGATTGACGTCGACTAAACGACGCTTTTCTCCCTTGTAGTTGGTTGATGGACATTAGGTATCACATTTCCGAGATAAGGAGAGATGACTAGCAGTTTTATGATGGAGAAATACTTGTTTTTAAATCAAGAAATACAATTTCAAGAAGTTCGAAAGAGAAGTTATTTTTAGAAGTACATTTTAAAAACGTATATTAGAAATACTAACGTCAACTTGAGCTACAACATCGTAACCACTCTGAACCTAATCGAATGATGTCTAAGCATAATCTTCAATTGATGTTGAATTTTTGCTCGAAGTAGCCACATTTGGAAGCATGCATATATATTATATAAACACATTTATTATTTCCAGCACAAAGATAGGTGATCCATTATGGAGTCTATTTCGATATATTGCAAAGTAAGGTTGACCAGCTTACAGAAAAAAATAATCTGATATGTTAGTTATTGGAGATTCTGGGGTTTTTTGGCAAAGCGTCACGCTAACCGCTCGGGTTTCTATTGTTATTTTCGTTTATTATTCTCTTTAAAAAGTATTTTTTTAATTGTTTGTGATGTAATGAAATAATTAAGAGAACAAGATCTGAAAGGCCCACTCAAGAAGTGACCTCAGTTTTTTTTTTTGGGAGGAGGAGGTTGGTGAACCTGGCCAGGATGACCATTTTGGATGACTCACCTAATCCTGGAAATACGTAATAATGTACATACCCGTTGCTACTACCTGTAAACAGGTGCCATGCGATCCCTCAGCTAAACCAACCCCTAAACTCCCTATGGCCTAAACTTCCTAAACTCTTAGTAAATTAATGAACTGAAATGTGTATGCCTTTATAGGTTTTGGTCTTTTTATTTTGGGTTAGGAGGTTTTGCCACGAACTACGATGACGATTAAGTAAACGGATAAATGTATTTATTCACAGAGCAAACAGAGTCCTGTGGAAGAGCTTCTTCGTCAGGCTGACCATCTCATCTCCACCCAAAAGCCGAGAGCCGATGTCTATGCGGCGATGGCGGAATCCTTGGGACTTGCCTGGCAAGACGTCAACGCTCATCTCGACCAACGAAAACACATCTTGGACCTCAATGTTGCTTACCAAAGGTCAGTTTGCCAATGTCATACGCAGTGGTGAATTTATAACGGAAAACGTGGGTAAAC
>QKMV01000193.1:0-27969 GCA_003287335.1 Lednia tumana
CAGTTATTAACAGTTTTTTTAAAAACTATAGTGCTGAAATTAGTCAGGAGATATGAGTCTCAAAAAAGTAATAAGCACGTACTTCTTTTTCCCTATCAATATTCTGTGTTCGTTCGAGTTGAAAACTCGCACTAATAGATATTTTCTAGTTGGAATTAAAACTTACAGTATTAGTCGTACCTATACCTATGTATTTTATTAATGAGTATATGTGTGTCAAAGTTAGGGACAAACAATAGTTTTGGCCCGCAGGCCAATTGCATGTCTGCGATTATGTATTTTTTGGACAAAACTCAGTAATGAAATGTTCGTAACTTCAATAGGACCGGGCGTATATAATTGATACCCTTCCTCTGTTTCTCGGTTTCCCTATCCACCTATCAACAAATTAGTTGAAACATTTCCCGCATAATATTCTAATGGTATTAGTTTTTGAAAGACGAAACCTAATACCATCTCATAAAATAATTATTTCATTTCATTTCATTAGCAGCTATTGACGATATACGACTGCGTGATTCAATTAAATACCAATCAAGTTAATTAAAAAGAAGCCCGAACTGTGCAATTGTTTCTGCGTATGCCTAGCTGCTGGCACGACATGACAGGGCAAACAATGATCAGCCTCATCTTGTAGGCGTACACTAAACGAAACTATTTGTTTTCCTTACTGGAGGACACGAAATGCCATGCTACCATATAACAACATCCGTCCAACTAACTTTCCATTCATCATATAATTTAGTCACAATTTACCATGAGAGAATACAGTTGTGTTCCTTATTAATATCAATAATTAAGTACGAACGAGCAGTGCAGAGAAGAGTGGAGTCGTAGGAGCGTATGCATAGGCGAACTAATTCACAAATAACCTATCTTGACCGTGTTATTATGGTGTAGGACAATCGACATGCATGGCCAGATGGTTGGCACAACTGCTAACTACCAACAAAACAACTAGTTTACTCGTACTTACGGACACAAGCGTGTATACCAACATTCCCAGGAAATAGACGTGTATATTACCCACTCGTTATCTACTGTAATGCATGGCTTAAAAACATTTACGAATTGTCAAAAATACGGAAAAAATAACTGTCATTTCATACGTCAACCGAGAAGATTAAAGTAATGAAATACATATTATATCGTTTCGTTATGTTATGTTGGTATAATGACGTTATGTGACGCGAAGAGAATATCCGGTGATTTTGTTATTACCGTGATACGCTAGTCTTAATTATTTTATCATAAAATAATGAGTGGCTGTAACGTTCAATGCTATCGACAGCTATGGACACACGCAATTTATTTAGATACATAACAGGTACATTGCCGATCCAAACTATACAAAAGGCCTGCACACTAGATTAACTGTGATTCACAGTGTATTTGGCCAGTAAGTTTTGTCTTTGCCAACAATGTCATATGCCATTTCAATCTACGATCTGGCTACTTACAAAACTCTCATGCGTAAATTATCGGATCGTTTTTTATGGGTTTGTTTCTAACGTACAACATATATTTATGCTTATGTAGTATATACCTGTGTCACAAATATACCTATAGCATATCCAATAAGTGAACTACTATCACAACAAACCAGATACTGGAAAAACTCGTAGAAAAATGTCTTCAGACTACACTCTTCGGGCGTGAGTGTAGAAAGACCATTGCACAAACTTAATACGTGAGGTAAGTTCAGCTTGCATCTTGCATTTTGTTTCCCCCGAGGCACAGCAAAAGTCGCATACAGTAAATTGACGACGCATACGATCATACGACTCAACATCGTATCACCGCGGCGACGTGTCCACGAGCCATTATAAAATAACCCTGCGCCGAGCCGCGCTGAGCAGAGACACTGCCTAGTTAAATTCCATCACGATTCAAATGTAAATTACAGAGTTGCGCTTTAATGGTTGTCGGTGCGCTCACAATCGAGATACGTGGTGGAAAATCGGCTTCGAAATCACATGGCTTCGCGCAGTGCGGCATACGAACAATAATAATATCGGCCCAATCATTTTATTGTATAACAACCTTCCTCTTCCATCGAATACCTTCTCAAATTGTGTCGTAGGTACCCACAGTCGATGGGTGATGGTGAGGCTATTAAATCGCGAACACCGTCATTGCTGAGATGTGGTCATAGTTACTATTAAATCACTCTGCCAGCAGAGATGGGCTTACTTTTATTTAATCGGGACAATTGAATGTCTATGGGTGGTGTCACTTGTGGACAAATGACTGATATCTTTTTGTGTCATGCCTCGTTTTAGATAATTGTGTTCAAATATTAAACTTGATGCGCACTGTGGTAAATGGTGGCATTTAAATGAAGCCTGGGCTGTCATTTTGGATGCTCGGCTTAGAACATGCAAAACATGGAACATGGAATTTTATGCAAAGAAGGTACTGTCATGAAATACTGTAATAAAAGTCTAATGTAACATGAGTTGCTGGTTGTCAGCGTTGTACTATTTAGAGGTTGGCAAGGATGTTAAATTTGGACATTATCATAAAAATCGCAAGAAATATGGTTCCACTTATGAAGTTACAACAATTTTGAGAAATAATTTGTTACATTTTCTGTGTAACAGGTCCTAAGTACGAGGGTTTCTGCAGGGCGTCTATTTTAGATGAAAACACCGTAACTAACGTTACGTAATCGCCCTGCTGGATAGTTCTAGTATAGGTCTAGTAAAGGATAGGTCTAGTAACTGCGCTAGTATCTTAAAGACGGCCGTGCAATTAATTGGGGAACCCACCCAACATTTCTCTGGAAAATGTCGTGGGAATAGAACTGAAAATCACAAGAGGATGCATAAAACCGTTCGCTATATTAGTATCTATCCAAAGATCTCCTCATAATGACGAATAATCACCATAGCCGAACGTTTTCAGCTTCCTAACTATAATGATCAAATCTGTAACATTTTGAAACGGTCAAAATGATGCAAAATCATGTTGAAATCAGTTCAAAAATATCACCTTATTTCAAATAGCTCGATGAGAAATCTCATTTTCCAGCAGATAATGCAACGTTGTTGCCGCCTTGCGGGTACTGTCTCAGCCGAAGACAATGCAGAACAGTGACAAAACGTCACGGCACTGTAACAATTTATAGGTGAAGGCTTGATCGTTTTGATGCAATCGTGGTGGAGCCGAGTCGTAAAAGCGAAGGACGACCGAATTACGTCGTGCGCCGACAGTGGTGGATCGCATTTTCACGACCTGCCCTCTGGACGGCACAATAAACACAAATTGTCCCTTCTTGAGCCTACGCCGCTCTTGAACGCTTCTAGAACACACACCGCTCAAATCCACTGAGCTATCCTCGATCTACTATCCACATGATACATCGACAGCTGGAAAAACCCACCCGATTTGTAATTTATTTTAATTACTGCAGTCAAACTAAAACAAATTTGGTAATTTTATTGAGGATTCAACTGGTTTTCTGACAAAATTAATTTGAAAATGTAACTCTCTTTTTTTTAGCGTAAAATTTCAGCTTGAAAGTAATGATATCCCCATTTATGCGAAGCTTAACAAAAAAACAACAAGAATTTTAATATCAAATACAATTTGTCGGATACCGAACGGTTTGGCATGCTGGATACACCGGTTCTCGTGAGATCACCGAAGCTGAGCAATATTGCGGTGGACCAAAGGTTAAATGGGTGACCATTCATACCAAGGTCCATTTCTATTCGGAAGAGAGGTTAGAGGGTTTGAAACTAATACAACAGCTTCACTCCCCTTGCCATCAACCTCTTGACAGCACGGATTAGTGAGGGAATCCCATGCTGTTTGGGTTGTACCGTTCTTCGGAAGGGACGTTAAGCGGTGGTCCCCTTGTTGCATTTCGACAGGCGTAGGCTACGTGCTGGCACCGAGTTTCCTCTCTTCGCTGTTAGGTTCATCATCACCCTCAATATCACCCTATCATTCACCGACGCCAATAGACCACCAGTTGTCAATATAGGACGTCGCTAAACACCAAATAAAAAATAAAAAGAATTTTTTGGAAAGTCAGTCGAATACTCTATGGAATGAACCAAATTTAGTGTTTCTTCCACTTTTTGTTTGATTGCATTAATTAAAATAGTCTACTGCCGCCACGTTAATTCTCCTAAGCTCTTTTTTCTTTATCCACTAAGCGTGCTGTTTAAGCTGAGCTCTAGCCTGATTTGCCCTTTGATGTTTCGTATAGAATTTGAACTGATTTCGATAAATATATTTTATCTCTGGAATTTTTTCTATTCCGGTTCCTAACGTTTTGGAATAAGAGCCCGAATAAGAGGCTGTGTTTACTAACATTTTAATAATCTTACCACACTAAGAGTAGTGGTGCCAACTGTAAGCAAAAACTTACCAACTTACCATTATAGCACTTTTTTACAGAGGCACAGATCGTACGAAATACATCTCGTAGAGAGAAATGTATAAAAAGCGTGTGTTTGCATTGTATGCAGAATGCTATGAAGGCATAAAATGAACTGCGGAATCAGAAAAACTTTTTACTAAACTGGGTGAAACTGCTAATAAGTCCACAAATAAATTCCCACAGTATAGCCAACTGGCTCTTTAAGAAGCCCCTGATGTGATGCTAACAGAACAGTTCGCGAAACGTAGGGAATTTGTTAGTGGACTTCTTAGCAGTGTTACCCTGTTTCGGAAACAGTTATTTGTCCAAACGAGTGCTAAGATTAGGAAGTAGTTATGTTTCCAAAGAAAAGTTTAGAGCTGGGGAATATTTTGTGTGCGGCACGCCACTGCGACTGTGAGTGTGCGCCAATGTCGATAGAGTGGGTTGCGCAGCTCGGCGCGACCACAACGTTGATAAAACGGATAAGCGCGGATCTTCAAAGTATTGTGATTATCGGGAGTATTACCACACCGCCAAGTATTTGATCGAAGCGAGTTCAATTAACCGCCAGTTTGATTATTACAATCGAACTGCGGACGTGATCCCCCTCGAGAGTCGAAACAAATTGTTATTAATAACCTTGCGAATTGCACGGTTAATTGTGCAAGTGCACATTGCAGGTTGCACTTTATCGATGATTTGCATGTCATAATACTCTGCGCTGTAGAGAGTGATTATTGGAATTCAATTAGTATTTATAGTGGAATATCACCTGCTGTTCGATTCTATCGAATCATACTTGAATTTTTCTTTAGTGTAATTACCGTACCTTATGCTATCTGAGTAAACAAATTCAATGTTACGTTGATTAGTTTCAGACAGAATGTCTCGCTAACTGAAACTTTTTTTGTTGCTAATGTCTCAATCGCTAATCATCAAGTTACATATAAAATGCATATTAAATATTATATTTTTTCTTCACATCAATATATAGTTAGTATCTCATAAGTACTGCACATGTATTCACAGAAAAGTTGCGTCAGAAACATATTGCTTGTAATAGCGTTAAGTAGGTTCTTGCATAGGAAATTCAGGACGATACCTACGTCGTCCACATAAGTGTCTGTTATTTGCACATCACTGAACATCATTTATTCGAGGGAACACTGGAGACGTTTCCACGTCCGGTTATGTTTTTCTCTTTGGCAGAATGTGAATTTTTGATTGAAAAGATTCTATGCGTGATTTCGTTTTCCTTAAATCATATTTTATTCAGGAATCGAGGTACATCAACTCTATATCTCTAATAAGCGTGCCATTAGGCTCCACGACTATTAATGCAAATGAAATCAGAATTTGAGCACAGTATTTATAATTTGTGTCATCTAGATAAAGACAAGTAAACTCCAGATGGGCAGCACGTATATATTTTGCACCTCGTAAACGAATTAATTTCTATAAATATTAAGTTCATCCTGACGTATTAGTATCAATTGTAAGAAATGCCAATAAAGTTATTTCCAATATTTGTACCCCGCATCGACACAACACCGCCAAACAGTGAAAGTCAAAATCTGATTCGGCAAGAAATCAATGACACTGTATCCAACCCTCCACCAGGCTCTATAAACGTACAGTATTACCCTGACCCTGTACCAAACATCCCCGAGCCATTCTCTCCACCACAAGCTAATGCCTAAATGGCACAATAAAAGCATCAGCAGCCTGGGGTAGCTATTGTTAGGGGTTAGATGGCGGTGACAATGTCATCTGTCAACGTCACATCCCCCTGGTCCTGGCGACGCGGAACACGATGTCGTCAAGTGGCCTCTTCGGGGCTCGTTTTGGGCCCCGAGGCCCCGCTACGTGACGAGCATCTGCCCTTGCAGATTTCACGCTAACTTACTATGGGATATTGGGGTGAGATACGGTAGGGTGGTGGTGTGGGGATAAGTAGCGATAATTCGGAGGGATTACGAGCTCTTATGATTGTTAAACAAACAAGTTCGAATGGTTTGTTTGTGTTTGCATATGTTTCGATAGATAGAGCCGCTGATGGGTGGTGATCACTCCCACAAGTGTGTGTGTATTTGTGTTCGTGAAACGCTCTTCAAAACAGACGATTTTACGTTGTAACACATTGTTTTTGAATTACGTTTGAAGAGGTAACGCAATTTTTTTCCCCCGTAACATATTCGTAGTGTTTCTGTTACACTCTAGGTAATTGTTTCGCTAAAGTATATCGCTTATAGTTTAACTTTGAAGTAAAAACGTATAGGCATTCAAAAACTTAATCGCTATGGAAAGTTTTGGGCAGATCAATGCGGCTCCAATGGAATTGCGGAGGATCCGGGCTCAAATCCTTATCGATGTCAACAATTTTATATTGTACAAAATGCTGAAAATATACATATTTTCTTATATTTTGCTTGAGAGACCATGTGCAGCCGATCAGGAAGAATCAGACGAAGCGTAATTTAATAGTTTTACGTAAAAGCTACAACAACGCTATTTGTGTATATATGTGTAGAATGTATGCCAATATTTTATTTCTCGCTGTATTACGAATTTAACCCCCAAAATTCAAAACTGATAACGCCGCTTCAATTTGTATAACACAGACGTGACCGTGTTTACCTATACGTGGCCTTTGTATATGCAAATAGTCCAAAAAAAAGTAAAGTAAATAGGTAGGTTACTAAATTTCAGTGCAATGTTATGTGATACATCGCGACATAAAAGACAGCCCCTAAGATTTATCAATGCGCTACCCGAATGGCTCGCACCTTCATTCGACCCAACTAGCCATGAAATTGTGCCAAAGCAAACACACACACCCAAACTCATGCAGCTCTGACCCCAGTCGGGCAGCGAGCACGCAAAGATGAATGGGCCAACTTTTTGAGAGGGCCCGATTCGCCGTGGAGGTGTGATTAAATATAATGCACTACTTATTCGTTACGCGACTGCCTTTGCAATTGCAAACTTGATGTTGAGCACGCTGTTCATCAATCTTGTGCGCCTCGACAATGCCAGAAGGTGACGGCAAATTATTTACGTAGATTATGTTTATGGATTCGTTGATCCAGTGAGGATTTAGACAAATAGGTGAATAGATTAAAAAAAAAATTAGAGAGAGGAGATTTTTTTGATGTAAAGAATTATAGCTCTGGCAGATGAGGGAGCAGAGATCATTCAATTAATGGATATGGATTTGATATATGGGTCAGAATAATGGTCCGTTCTATTTCCGTAAACTGGATCAGCCAAATGATACTGAATTTTTACGCTTACTCTCTAACAATTGAGTGGAAATTTGAATTATTTGCACACATAGTTTGAGAAATCGGAATCCAAAAAGAGCAGTTTCATTATGTAGGTTTGTAGGAACTTATAGGCATTTCTAAATGTGCTTCTTCGTTGGGAAGATTCAAATATAAATGATGGATGTTTTGTATACTTAGATACTTTTTCTTTCATCAAGGATTCATGAATCACGTTTCGACATTGGTTTTTTATGTAATGAGATCGAAGTATACATAGCTGGCAACTATGCAAGTATATTTTAAGATTCCAGAACAAATCGTATTCAAAATTCAGCAGCGGCGTGTTTTAAAACTCACTGATCGTTGCATCTAAAACGCGAAGCCCAAAATCATAATAATTGCATAATCAAATAAAGCTGTCAAAAAATAACGCTTGTTGGTTCAACGCATTTTAATATTAGTTCTCACATTACCTGAATATCAGCTATAACATGTCGCAATAACTTCTTTTGATGTTAGCGACCAAATCTCCCAACTCACCCCCAATGCAAGCAATCCAAACAAATGCATTATTGCACTAGAAAGCTTGAGCGCGATATTTCATACAGAATGGGCCCATTAGTGGCCACTGAGGCCGGGGGTTTTGGGCGCTGCGCTTGTAGCATCGAGAGATGAACCCTAAAGCTCAAAGCTTTTCATGTCGACACAAGGGAGAGCTTGCTTTCGCAACAAGCACACACAAAAAGCACGTATTTTATTTGCAATTCCGGCGAATCTAATCCGCCCACTTTAGTGGCTCGCTCACGATGAATTCGAGGCAAATGGAAATGGGAATGGAATTTACAATGATGGAAATGAGTAGTAAAATTTCCTTTGAATACAGGCCTATATTGAGGGGAAATATATTTGTGTTTCGTCAATGTGGTAAAAACGTTACTTTAATTCGTTGGTTTCAACTAGCATCTTGCTTGAAAATTTGAAAGTATCCGAGAAAATACGAGGAAAATTACCAAATTTATCTAGTTGCCAGCAAAAACAACAGCCCGTCCAAACTACGAAGAAGATGTATTCATTTGTAAGCGGAGAAGTAAGCAATTACTAATTAGTTTACAAACTAGTTCTTTTATTTCCTTTGAATCAAATTGGCTAATTTGTGCCATTACACAGCCACCACATCACTGGAGCATGGATTTTGAGCACAAACCAGCACAAACGAAGCACAAAATGCATTACTATGCATTATCTATGCAACAACCTTGTTTTCAGAGTGGGGAGGTGCCAGCAGGGTGTAAAAGAGGTAGTTTCTCCTGACGTTTAGGGTACACAGTGTCTACTTTGACAGTGTCCCTCTGACGCTTCGCTACAGATACCAAAATGCTATTTTCTTCAGTGATACATCTACAATAGGAAGATATCATGTTCATCCCGAAAATCCAGCAATAAGATGTGCCGGGTCATGCAATAGGGGGTTCATTGGATCTCTAAATGGTATCCATGGCATTAAAAACAGCAAGATCATTACACATTTCCTTAGACCCATGCCTTCTTCTCAATCTTTGCGCTAGTTCTCAAAAAAACTGTTTACTACACTGGTAGAAACTGCTAATAATTCCAGTAATAAATTCCCTGTATTATTTATTCATAATTTCAAATTAGTCAAGATTAATTAGTGGAGTTCTAAACATTGTTACCCAGTTTAGTACAAAGATTTTTTAGCAACAACCTTGACTCCTTGGATGACATTGACATCCTTCAGTTAAACGTTGCTGACACCTTAAAGTTGTCTATAGCCGAAGAAAAGCTAGCATGTAATTGTGTCTTCGCGTCAATATGCCTCGAGCCTTCGCACCATCTCAATTGGATAGCAATTGACTACGACGGATTTCTATCCGTCAGGTAATGACAACTTGTAAGCTACGCATTATTCCCCCAACTTAGCATAAACACCACGTCTAAAGTGTCAAACTACAAGCGATCGACTTGCCCATGGGGACTATTCACGTAGACGAAGACGTACTTTTTGTTTTAGTTTACCTTTACGTTAAAGTCCGCCTACGGCTTAGGAAGTCGGCAGGTGGAATACACCGTGTAATCTTGTAGAATTCTCAGGCCATCCCACACGGCGAGTTCCTGCTATTATTCGTTATGATAAGATACAATTATGGGTTATCTGTCTGAGTTATTCGCCTATAAAAACACATTGCAGAGACCTGCCAATTAATTAGTACACTTGAGAATTATTTCGGGAAATTATGGTATACATTTAATTTTAATTAGATTTGGTCCCAGTATTTTGAATTTTAATATTTATCAGTGGTTTAATAGATAATGAAATAGTTTTTTTGCGCATAATTTTGATCAAATGGTATATAAACTATCAGTATACCTATACTTTAATAAATGTTTTGAAGAACATGAAGACTTAAAACATAGAGAAGCGTGCAATTGCCAAATTAATATCTACAACAAATCTGCTTTATTATTGCATCTGTCATCGTCTGCTACATCTGCGCAATTGATGATAATTTCGTGAACTTCCTAAATTATTACCTCATTTTTAAAACCATGCTCATTGCTGTTAACTACGCCTTTATCCGTAATTAGGCAGTGAATAACACATTAAATATTATAAAGATCACACTAACATCGTTGAATTTAATTTCAATGGGCTATTTATACTGTGGAATGATACATGTTTTGTAGTCGCGCAGAAAGTTGCGTGCAGATAAGATTTCGATAATTATTATGAGTAAGACTTGGTAGCGAAAACTTAGTTCATATGCTCATTTTATTACATGTAAGATCAATCTGGATCATTTGAAGATGGCTTGCATGTAATAAGACAACAATTTTCATTTGAAAACTTACACCAATTTGATGAACATGAAGCGCATACGTAAGGCCAACTATCGCTACGCTTACAACAATTAAAAATGCGCAGTTTATAATGCAATTATTGAAACTTTAATGTCATCAGGCTATCGTGAACTAGAAACAGGTATAATAGGTAGGTACGTGTATCAGATTTTGTCACAATAAATTACACTGAATATTAATTAGATGATCCACGGATGTATAAAATTTACCAAACCGACCACGTTAGCTTTTTAAAGCGGCTGTAACCAGTAAATTAAAAAAAGTGTCACCTTTAAAAGACCTGTAGCTATGAATTTAGGCTGAGGCTGAAAGAAAAATCTTTGCTCCCATAGAAGACGGAGGAAAAATGGTAAAAAATGCAATTTTTCAGCTGTAGTGCGCAAGTCGAAATCTCTCACAAGAAAGAGCGCATAGACCTTTTGGACACTGAGCACCTACGAGTAATTTTGGTCCAAAAAACTTGGGGATTAGTGACATGTTCGTTTATCTTTCCGTACGTTCTATCAAAAATTGGCTTTGTAATTGGTAGTTTATTTAAGCCACGGTCAGGTGATAACCGAAAGATTGTGCCGGATAGTATCCATAATTCTGTCCTGGAATCATGTGCTATTTTCGCGTCGATCGAGTCGCCGCGTGCTCTGACCGAAATCTTAAATAATTTGTATAACTCATACAATTTTTTCAAAAGTTTTGCGAATATAAACAGTTCCAAACCTAAGACTGCAACAACCAGAATTGAAAATATTAAATAGGTGCGCAACGTAGCTATTAAATGTTGTAATAAATGACCACAATATTCTCCTAGCATTCAGCATTTCGCAAAACGTGAATATGGGTAACCACTAGCAAGTATCCCTAACTTTTTACCAACCCAATAATTGGTTGATAGTTAATATGAAAGAGCGCAGAGAATACGTCCACTAGCAGCGATTGTCAACTGATTTGCAAGGCGGTGTTTAAACCAATGTCGGCATGTGATTGTCACAGCATGGCTTGTTCAGTGACTTGTGAGAACCCCAGAGTGACAATAATACCTTCAGGACATCGCGATTACGACAAACTGTGTGCGAGTTGTGAGCTTGAGAAAGCTTGCTACCAATTGTCGCTGCAGGGGAAAAGATTGTGAAAGAAGGACCATGGTGAATGAAGGTGTGTCAGGCACGGGTTCCGTTGGTTCGATCTAGAATTCACACCTGGAGCCGCCGCGAAGAAACGTACGTGTGACGTGGTTTGACATGATGGAAGGTTTGGCCGAAGCATTATTCCCGTCCTGGTTTGATAGAATTAGGAGAGCAAAGTGACATTTGCCGCGCAGTTGTTAAAGGGTGAATCGATGGAATTTGTCGGCGAAAGAGTTTGAGATTTCTTTTGTATCGATGACCGATTGCTGATTTAGATTGACGGCAATGTTTTTTTTGGCGTGATTGTTGACGAGCGGTAAGTTACCAAGTGTTGTCGGAAACTGGGAAAGCATTTCAGGGTTTTGATCAAGTTCCACAACCCAAATTATGTGAAGGTCGTTGTGGAAATCTTGAAACAAATTGTTCTGAATAATTTTAGGTGTGTAACCGTGGAACCAAAGTTGCATTGAGATAACATCCCTTCTCGCGACTGACGTTTTTGAGAAAATACTGGCATTTTCTAAAGTTATATATTTTTTTAAGTTTAGTCATCACGCTGGATAAAAATGGTCAACCATTGTCTGTGGACAGCCGTCAATAACGGTGATTTTCCTCCAATGTTATTGAGATTCGAGATAGGGTAACAGCATTTGGTGGCAAAAACCACTGAAACTATCAGTGATATATTTCCAGCTCGTTTTTTGAGATTCTCAATAGAAACAGTTCCAGAATATAAAAACTAATAATATTCGAAGATGTGCGCACAAACATTTATACGTTACTACAGAGCGCTTGTATCGCACCCTGGGTGGCAGCATCATTTCTACTAAATCACCCTCTCTTTCTTTCAATAATCGTGTCACAAAACATGAGGCTAAGCTCTTGTTAGCGGTTACACTCAATTGCACTTTCAAATACGACCATCTCCCATTCACAGCAAGACTGCACGTTATAAATGGTGTTTGCTACTGCATTTCACGTACTTTTTATCACATTCATAAGTCAGAATAACTCTTGATTTGGGGTGTGAGAAACTTTGGGTCGACTTCCTTATAAAGTGACGCGCCGGGCGATGATAATAATTCAAGTCTCTACATCTGATAGTATAATAGAAAAAGTGTGGAGTCAAGTTTATCATTCGGGGCGGTCACGGGGTGGTTTTTCGAATTCGAAGAAAAGAATGTTTTTGAAAAAAAAAACGAGAGAAAGAGAGAATCGTCGTGCGATATATAAGACTCTCTCTGTATTATCGCGGCGCGGTGTATTATACGCGCTAATTCAGGTGGACAAGTCGATTACAATAGGAAGAAGAACGATAAATAGACGGACATGACAGATTTACGATGTACGAAAACGATTTGCAGTGCATCATCATAGGGAACGCGATAAAAAGTACAAGTGAAAAGCCGTACCATCACCTCCTCCAGTTGAATAGAAATACCATTATGGTAAAGACCTAAACGTGCTACGTTCCGTTTTCATCAATGGAATGAACAAGTTCGAGTTTTGAATAATGTTTTTCTAAGTTGTATGCGATGCATCTTCCTATTATTATTACTGAAAAATATGGCCGTATTTGAGTGCGTCGATGTGAGAAAAGTAAACCAAATACCAGCTTGACAATATGTCTGCATTGTGTACTTCTGTTGTCCATGTCGTATACTTGATGTTAATAGGGATTATGTTGAAGGAATAGTGGCGTTTTCATGTTGGCTTGACAAATAAAGTAAGATTTACTGGTCAATAAGCAGTCATCTTGAGCATTCTTAAAGATGGCCAGTTGATTAAGTGTGTCCTTTTCTTCGATCACCTATTTGTTGCATGTAGGTAAGTCAATTGAAAGCGATCCAAACCACTAACCACATATTTCGATGGCCTTAGAAAAATGATGGGTCAGAGAATGAACTGCATCGATTCAAACATCGAAACTGAACTTTGTGCAAACATCGTGAATATAACAGCAATCATTCTAAAGATTTTTAAAGAAACACAAAATTTTATTGAATTAATCGACGACCACACGTAAACATATCTCTCGTGAAGTCGACGTCCATTCACAAAACATAATAATGCGATGCAACTGCCCTTGCAACCACATATCTCAGCTGCTGCAAACGATAACTATCTGGGAACTGAAATATGATCTTCACAATAATAAGAAAACCTCACGGCAGTGCGGTTTTAATATTTCTCATTTATGTATTGATACAATTCGACACACACACACAAACACACACACATACACTCATTTATAAAGAAATCTCGTGGTTTTAATATTTTATTTAAAACATTTTCATCCCATCTGTTCTGTGGCAACATGTTTGTTATGCTAAAGGCAACTCGAGGCGAGCGAAAATGCCTCCGAATTACTTTCTATGCCATACAGCTATGCGATGCGATATGAGCTGTGACACGCACTCAGGTTTAGCAGAGATTGCGTGCAGTGCGCCATTTGAGCCAGCTTTTGTCAGGATAGATTATTGCAGCAACGGGCTGTGTTGAGATGCGTGACCCTTCGACGACTATAGAACTTCTTTTTTTGGGGACTTTATGCACGGAAAATAATAACCGCTTATTTTGTTAATTATTATCGTTATTTATTTAACAATCATTTGTCTTTCTTTATTGTTATAATGAAATAACATGTGTGTTCTTGGAGAATAAAAACTTGGAGGTTGAGTAAAATGAGAAATAACAGATATGAAATTGAATGAATCGAGTTTTATAAGGGTTAATTACTGTAATAATGAAATATACGTTGTGCAAGGGGACAAAGCGCGCATGTAGCCGCATCTGCTAGATAGGCAAAACATGATTGATTTTATTACCAATGTATATGTAAGTAGTTAAGCTTATACTTAGCATGGAAGAAGAAAATTATCCTAACTAAGTACATTTATTAACATGACATAATTCCGATCTATTGGGCATGGACTTTTCGTACTTCTCACTGCAGCTACTCGAGAAGAAATCTTATGCAGTTGAAAGTAAGGTTCATCCTACCGCAAGTATCAAAAGAATTGATACATGGATAATTTATTGGCAAGAAATTATGGGTCGTAAATATAAATATTGGTGCCGATGAGAAATCAATTTCACATTCATTTTTGCGGAGCTGCACGATTTTCCAATAAAGTAATAAATGTATGACCTTTTTTAGACACGATATTTTTGAGTTCAACTCTCTTTTCATCGTGTGGCGGCAAGTCTGTTTCTAAAGTACTGCTGTACATTGAGCAAACGCAAAACTACCTCGATTCATTTTGCCATAACTTTTGCTAAAGAATACCAGGACCGAGAACTTGCAGCGGGACCTACGAACCGAGCTTCAATTTGTGTGTCAAGAAAATAGTAATGCTACTAAAACCGAAGCTTAACACTTAGCTCCACGAGCAATCTGCTAATCCGACTCAGATCGCGATCCTGCACATCAATCACATTCTTTGCAATCTGATAAACGCACGTTTCTCAAATCATAGTTCTCAATTGCACTACCGAGAACGGCGCTGCCCCCTCATGGGTTCCGCTTCCTAAATCGTCATGCAGCTGATATGCTGTCGAGCCTGCAATTGTTAATTATACGTAGTACCTGCATTTGCACTTCTCTAATTAGAACAAAGCCGCGAGCGCGTCGCGCCGATTCGACTAGAATACAATAAAATTTATTATGAACAATTAGACTCCGCAAGCTCGTACGTTATTGTTTTAATTGGTTCAGTAAAACCGGTAGCTAATGGTGATAAATGAATCCGTAGACTCAGCGAACCACGAGATGGAAATAATGTGATCTGACGTTAGCGTGGCATTGCTTAGAAGAGTGTGAAGTAATCTAGCCCTGTCTTTAGCCACGTTGTCTTTGTCAATAACCATTGCGTAGTTACACCTCTATTCCACATATTACTTTGTCAATGTCTGCGAGAATCATTCAAATATTTATCCTAACAATGGGTTTTTTGTCTTCTCTATGACAGCTCTATTCAGCAATATCTGTATGCCAACGAATATTTGTTTTACTCTGTGGATACACCTCGCCTTTTAATATACAAAACCCTATTAGCACTTGCTGTTACCTTCAATTCATCTCATTTTAATTGTCCCATTATTTGAACCATCATTCTTTCATCGTGGTGGCAGCTGGACGTTGGTACAAAGAAACCACTTTCCTAATTGATTGTTTTCAAAATAAAGGGAAAAACGCCTTTTTAATTGATTGAAAGGTGATGATTGAAAGGAAGCCATCGTCGAGGAGGCTCAGTAGGCGAGATCGAGCAGAGTATGCGAGGCAAATGAAAATCTAATCAAATCAGCGACGCTTGGCTGAGCCAGAAGAAAGAGACACATTTGGGAGGCGTTCTTAAGCTCATAACGTATTAATGGCATTGTACGCACACTCTTTGTACTAGAAAAGTTTTACGCTGGAAGAATGTCTACATACCCAGCTGCCTACTCCGAAACCTCTAAGTCGAACGAGCAAATTTCAAATTGATAGAAAATTTTCAATACAGTTGTTATAAATATAATTAGTATATTCTTAGTAATTTTTTATTAATTACCTATGATTGAATGTATATTATTCTGTGTCCGCGTGGAAACCACACTGGCGGCTCAGTTGATATTAAATATTAAGTATCTCTCTACGTAATATGATTATCCATATCTATTATGCATAGCCGCCAACGCACATAATTTTTTTGAATAACAGCAGCTGTAGCTCATAAACCTCACTCTAATTCACGTAAATTACCATTATGACTAGCTACTATTTTCCGTTATGCAACTCTTTTTGGAAAACAATAGGTGGAGGGCTGTCTTGATTTTTAAATGTACCTAACCTATGCTAGTCATTACAGCACATATAGTATGAGGTAGAAGTAGCACGAATAAAATATAACTTATAAGAAAGCAATCTTCCAACGAAAAATATAGCGTCACGTCTGCTATCCACACAAAGAAAACTATCCAACAAAAAGAAATCTAGCCAGAATCATAAAAATATCCCCGAAAAGCAAAGTTTAATAGCTTCCAGTTTTGTGTGTCAAGCTGTTCCGTTCCGTACAAGGAAGTGTCGATGCCGGTGAAACGAACGCCAGGGTCGTGATGCTCGTGATGGATGTTCGTCACACCCCGAACACCCCGGCCCGTGAGGGAAGGCGTCGATGGGATGTTGCGGGGTGGGGTTGGGGTCACAGGACACCTGCCACGTGTGCCTCTCCGCCCACATCTCGCCCCCATCTCGCCCAGATGCAGGCCTGCGTGCCTCTCGCTGCAAGTTCCGTCTGGACCACATGTGATCACGACCGACCCCGCACGCTTGCTGCTCTAATAAGGTCACCCCTTGGCCCGTGACAACGTGTTGATGAAAGTGCGACCCTTAATCTTAAGATCATCAGGATGGGAGATTGGTACCAGCTATCACCGCTAAGGTAAATTTGGTGTATGAAGCTACCAACAGTTTTCGCCAGAGATTTGATATTGACAGTCGATACTATAATTAAGTGAATTGGAAAAAAAATATATCAAGAAAGAATTGGGTACGAATTTCATTATGATTCGCAATTTCACAAGGCTGAACAAAATGTTTGCATAAGAATTTGTGTCAGACAACTGAATATCCTGCTAGTCCAAACAATAAGCTTCTGAAATACTTTAGTCGTATAGCTGGTGTTTAACATCTAAGGGATTCAAAAAAATATCAGCTCCTCTTAAGACGTATAAAAGATGGTCAAATCCACAATCTCAGTAACGTCACAATGCGTTTTCAGAACACCACAACCACATGAATTACGGTCAATTCTGACTTAAAATTACAACTGACATCAACTTCACAAAATACCTATTCAAGAAAAGTAAACATTGCGACTCAGTTATTCCCCATCCGAAAATATTCCAGAGAAATAGAATGCAATCCTGGATCAGAAGATACTTGCTTATGGACGCGACAAAATAACACCGGTCAATTTCCTTTCGCACCCTAGCCTTGCACGGTCAGCTGTTCAGCAACCATGCACACATGCCAGCGACACGTGACAGTTCCATTTCAAAGCCTGCGAAAAACCCCGCAACGCGGTACATCACCGCGTTGCTGAATGAATAGCCCACACTCCTCGGGCGATACACTTGGTGTTTCCTTTCCACTTCCGGGCTTGTCGCACGCTGCAGCGAATGGGCCCCGTTGACCCCCCCCCCCACGCTAATGAGTATTGCATCGGGTCACATCCTGGTCCTTAGCGCTTGGAATAGACCGTGTCATCAGCAGTGGCGGTTCTAGGCGTTCCAGCATTTTTTTCTAAGGTTTTCCAGCATCTATGCATAAGGTCTTCCAGCATCTATGCATAAGGTGTTTTAACATCTTTTTATAAGGTGTTCCAACCTATTTTTTAAGGTGATCCAGTCCTCAACATCTTTTTATAAAGTGTTCCAGCCCTCAACATGTATTTATAAGGTTTGCATCCCTCGACATGTATGTATAAGGTATTCCAAAATATTTTTAGAAGTTTTTGCAGCCCTCAATATGTATGTATTAGGTATTCCAACATCTTTTTATAAGGTGTTCCAGCCCTCAACATATTTTTAAAAGGCAAGTTTGAAAGGTGTTTTTAGCAACGTCTTTTAATAAGACAAGACATGATATAAAATCTCGTGATTTTTAGGTTAGATAGTGTCAGTCTTGTCTCCCCTAACTTTTCGCCACTGCTGCCAACATCGGTGAGCTTCAAAGACCGTGTTTGTCTCAGTGATGGATGCCATTTTAGTGCGAATGTGGGGTTTCGTTTTTCTCGATGGCGTGCCCTTTTTACTTGCCCATACACATGGCTCATCAGCTGAGTCGCCTTAAATTTGTAGGAAACTTTCTAAAACAATCGTAAGACTGGTGTCCATATTCTAATCTTAGCACTAGTTAAAAAAATGATCTAAAACTGAGTTTGAATGCTAAGAAATCCGCTGAAATATTCTGAACTTTTCGTGAATGCTTACTTCTTTTAGGGGTAAAACGATTCTGTCAGAAAAAAATGATAATGCGGAAAATAATCTACCACAACACAAAATGAAATAAAGTAGCAATTATAATTTACTTTAATTAGTAACAAACGAACTTAGGGGAATATTTAAATACGCGGGCCAATTATGCATCAATTAGTAAGTAACTATAACAAAATTATTTATACCAATTTCATAGCTCCTAATCCTACCACAAGTTTAAAAAAAAACTGTTGGGGATCTTTAAGTGGACTTCTTAGCAGCCTTACCCAGTTTTTAAAATATTTATTTGGAACTGTTTGAAACTATTAATTGTTTATGAATAAGTTGATGCTATATTTATGGGCCTTATCCTTAAACATCAGTTGGTCACTTGGTACAACGAGCCCCATCAAAAGCTGTTTTTCATACTTTTGAAAGTTCGTATACAAAAACGTTGTTCATAAAAGGAATTTGATTAGAATTATCGAATGCAAAGAGATAGACAAACACTTCCAGAATCATGTTTCAAGTTTGATGGCAACAGAAATCAAACCAAATACAATTTCAAACGCGGAAACCAAAACCGTAATACAATATTGTGAAAGAAAGAAAAGTCAAAAAATGTGAACACTATCATGAGTTCAACATACCGGCATGGCAGCACCTCTTATACGCCTCTTAGATCGGAAGTTTTCTCCCGAGTATCACCCATGGAAAATTGCCGACGTGCAGACAAATTGTTGAGTACCTCTGCTGGCTCTACCGTTGAAGATAGCCTATGATAGAAAGCAAGGAAGTTGGAGATGAAGAAGTATTTAGATAGTCAAAACAGAGAAACGAATGTAAATTTGAAAAAAGTGCTTCCGAATAGACCATAGATTATTCCTTTGTCTACAACTTCCTCGCTTACTGTTATAGGCTATCTTCGACAATAGACGCAGCAGAGGTAGTATACAAAAATAGGTCTGATCAAGGTTTCTTACGCGGCTCGTTATGCTTAATGCATAGGCGCTACGCTGATTTCTGTCGAGGGGATCTGCACTTTTAAATGTTTTCTCCTTAAATTCCACTGTAAGTTTTTGCGAGCAAGGAATGTGGAGTTGTTTTTATTTAAGAAATCTTAGGGGACATCTTTTAATGAGCAGAGCAGCTACACCGAGAATAAAACCGTGTGTAAAAAAAAACTCTGACGAGGGTGACATACAATCGGCGCTGTACGATTCCACCATGTGGCATACACTTGTTTCGTAATCGGAACTTGCTTGTAGCAGCGCGGCACTCAAGCAGCCGTCTTGGGCTGGATCGAACGTTGAGTGAGTCGATCCTTCGGCAAGGAACCTCTCCATGCGAATCAGAAAGATGACAAATTGAAAGTGGAAACATCACAATTAGTTTTGACGAATTTTGGTCAGGATATATTATTTCTCTGATAAAAATAATGAACTGAGTATATGTTACGACTTACGCAGTGAAATGACGGTTGCAATCGGTAGGACACAGGATCGATGTCGGTGATCAGATTTGGGGTTTTATGGTTTCCCGAATTCTTCCCAAGTCATTTAACGGATCTACTGGAATAGTTAACGTGAATAATATTTATATCGATTCAAAAATACCTGCCTTCTCGAGGACTTCAACCGCGGACCTCTGGCGTGCATGGCCATGGCTCTACCACTGTGCTAAGCAGGGTACTGGGATAGTTCTTCTACCGTGGAGTTTTAACGTGAATATTACTAAGATCATAATATTATTGATATTAACTTCAAAAATGCCTGTCTGCTCGAGGAATCGAATTCCGCACCTCTGGTTAACATGACCGTTGCGCTACCATCTGTTTACCCTGTTCAGCTCAGATAGTATAGAGCAGCGATCATTTAAACCGAAGGTCCAAGGTTCGATTCCGCGAGCAGGCAGACATTTTTGAAGTAATATTAATATTCTTCACGACTTGTTGAATTTAATTGCTGGATACTTTCTGTCAACGTATTTCAAAGGTGCAAATATTCCCAGTGATCCTCTGGAGTCTGGACTCTGCAAAAATGGGTGTGGTTATACATATTATGTAGTTAAACAGTCCTCAAGCGTCATCTGTACTTTGGTGCATGATTGCGGGTGGCTTGTGTGGAGTGACATTGACAGATGACAGTTGACAGTTGACACGTTCGGCGATGTCAAAGTGACTTGATTCTCATATCGCGCCAAGACAAGACAGTAAACACTGCACCCCGAAACCAAGTGCGAGCGAGGCTCGGTATTGATTCCCAAGCCTTTGATCATCGCTCTGCTTAGCATATGTTTAATACAGATTGCTTTTACAGAGCTGATTTTAGTTTAATCCCCTGGCAAACAGTCGAATGATTCCCGATCGGTGCTCCCAAAGGATTTAGGGTCACGCTTTCTGTAACCAAACTTGTATCGTTATTAAAATATATGAGATGGGTTGGAGTAGAGGACGAGGGAAAAAACAAGTGGTAAGGAAAGCTGATTTTAAGAAACCGTGACTTTTCAGTCAATTTGTGTTTTTTATCGCACGAGCTAGCTTTTCATTTTGGGCTGCGGTTTCACAACGAGGAACTAAAGAAATGTCCTGCATGTGGATTGGCATGCTATGGTGTTGGCAACAAATAACTCCTGGACCAGCGCTTTACTCAATCTTATGGACAGCAAAAAAACGAGCCCCTATAACTTTAATTTGTATTTATGAACACAATTATTCTCTACGCAAAAGTCTCCGAAATTACCTTCAGCTGATCTGAAAAAGATGCACGTTTGAATTAAACAAGATTTTAAACTATTGCGATTAGCACATCGTACTGATTTGTACTCACACCAATAATAAATTAAAATCACAGTACACTCATTCCATAAAGCGTTTAGAAAATTAAAATCAAATCAATATCGATTTAACATAATCATATACTAGAAAATATGAAAAATATTTATACACCTGTGATTAATCCATAAATTAATATTTAAATATGTCTCTTCAAAGGAGAGCGCAATTCAATGGTGCATACGATTACGAAGTGGTGTTGATTAATATTGATGTCCGGAACGCCCTGCGCTAAAGAGCTCAAAGCAGCTCAAAGAGAGTTGGAAAAGTTTTTCTCTTCTTGGCACGGACTGCCAAGTGCCAACATCGATGAACGAACATGGATGGTGCACAGCATGGTGGAACACAGCATGGATTTGGTGGAATTGGTACAAAATTATAGCCGAGCGGTGGCTTGGTCAGTTTTAGCAAATATCCCATCCGCAAACGTCTCGATGAACATGGACGACGTGGTAATTATATTGCTTTGAATTTGCATCCTGTACACCTACGTCAATACAGTTCGCTTCCTGATTTCTCCAACTATTTATCTATTTGCTAGCATATTTGAGAAAACTCAAATTTTTCACCCTAGCTAAGACTCGAACCCGTGTCCTCTGCATTGACCATCTAGGTGGATTGATCACTTGAGGGAATAGTTGTCTTTGTCTATGAAATTTTCTTTTCCTCTCATTTTTTGGGCCTTTTTGAGCCTTTTTTTGGACTTTTGAGCCGTCTTTGCGATCCTATGTACCAAAAGGAAATGCAGGTTAATCTTTTGAGTCCACAAGAACTGCAATGGACTGGGCATGAAGGTCAAAAATCAAAAATCAAGAGTCTAGAACCTAAAAGTGACAAAATTGCAGTCCAGTAAACCATTCAGTTGTGAATGCCATTGCAACAAAGCACGGCCATGAACTATAAAAACATTGTTAAACTTAAATAAGCTTAAGAGATATATAGTTGTTGAAACCTGGGTCGACCACGTGAGAGAGTAGAGGTGTAGGTTATTGGAACACGTCGACTCTCTTGTATTATGGAGGCTCGAAGTTCGATTCTAGAGGCTGATAACCAGGTGATTTGGTTTCCGTGATTTCCTATGACCATTCCATAGACAAGTGTTGGCTACGAAATTAGCATGCTGCAACCTCCGTTTCCCATTCCTATTCCCGATCTCTTCAGTCAAAATGACAACCTCATTCGGGACTTGGGTTGGTCACCGCGTTCAAAAAACACACGCTGTTTTCGGTACAAAGTTATGTTTTTGTAACGTAATTACCAAACTACGGATACTTTTAAAACGGAATGTATAACGCTCCGAAATCCAACCAATATATCCTCAAGTAATGCGGATAAATTCTTTAAGTCTGAGTGAACCATGCACACTTTTCTTGGCAATAAACGGTTCAGTTCTCATGCAATCATGCCGTGCAAACGGTGTTTTTACGGTTTTTCCCTGTTGTACGTGATTTTTGGCTCTACGAAAGGCCACGTTTCGTGACGTTTCGACGGCGTTAGCGCTGTCACCTTCAGACGGTGTCTGAGCGCTTCGTAGGGCCAAAAATCACTTGCAACAGAGAAAATTCCGTTCAAAATAAAATTTACATCAAATTCAAATCACGGCTGTGAAAACCTCCGGCATACATCCACTCAATACCTAACAGACTTTCAGTCGTTTGCCACATATAACCGCATCGAATAGATAAACTCCCTGTATATTGCAGAGGTGCTGTCTCTCATAACTCATAAGAATGAATGAGAATTATATTTTATTTCAAATGTACAGTAAAAATCGATTATTAAAATAAATGTATGTGTAGTCATTTTTAACTCTGCTTTATCTCTTCCCATGCGTGACATATAAGTACCTATCGGCGATTAAGACCATACACGACAATCTTCGCAACAATCACTATCCAATGTTGACCTTATTATAATTAGTGGTCTGTTTCGTGGAACAGAAACGTATCAAAGCGGCAAACACGGCAGGACGATATAAAGAAGTCACATATGCTATCAACCATATACCCATTACACCTCGCATCAAATGCATTGTTTATTACTCGCTAGACGAGCAACTAAGAAATGCATTGCAATTTGCATTGTGTGAAGAACACATGGCATATATTTAATGTGATTGATTACTCCAGTCGATGATAAATACTTCATTTCAATAATGACTAGTGGAAAGGGTAAAGTAATCAAATATAAATTACTGCAAGTGAACGTGGTTCGATGCGACCCCGGGAAACATGGCATGAAAAAACTCAAATCGGTAAAAATTGTTTGCATAACAATAGCATTCTGTTGGATACACACTTTGGATTCGCGGAGGTTATTATGTTTGCTATATAAGGCCATAATTTCCTTTAATTTCCAATTTTTAACAACTTTATCAGAACAGCATACAATTCTTTACAATGCTTCATTTTGCTTCATTTCACATCGAATGCTTGGATATTTTGATGTAGGTTTTATTATATATAGTTTGATCCATATAATCAGCAGGCTCTTGTCCATGTCAAATAAAACTGTCCCTTTCATCGCGGCACAACTAGGTACTGCAGCCATAAGACTTCAAGACCTACCAAGGCAAGGCATTGCCACTCATTTACTAAATCTACGAGTCTCTCCTTATCGTAATCTTGTCACCAAGTCGCCCATACAACCGAATAGGTTCGGATTGGTCACCCTGTCTGCTTTTGATATATTCACATTATATTTCATAGGTCGAGCTGGTTACAAAGGTAACGAGGTCTTTAAGGAGGAATTGAGAAGGATTCAATCATCCACTAATCTCTCCTTATCGATATCTAATCACTAGATCGACCATACAACCGAACGGTTGGGATCGGGTATTATATTGGGGGAAAGTCTGCTGGAGGGATGAACGTTATTATAGGCCTCGGATGTATATGGCACGCACACCTATATATTTGATTATATATCATGGTTTTATTATCAATTTTATTTGAACATTTGTCAAATTTACTGAATGGTTTAGCGAATGAGTATATTGTGGTTGGTTTATTCTGTTTTATTTTACACCGACTGTAAATATTTATAGGCTAGGATCGATACCAGTTTCAAATTATGTAAGCGATCACATGCTAACTGCATGTACGGTACTGTTTCTCAATCGGCTCATCACGAAAAAACTGTTCTCTTTGATTCCCAGTAATGAAGTCGTACAGCATCAAAAATCACGACCCCTTAAGCAATAGCTTCATTAATGCCATCATCTCTTGTATTGATGTGTGGTGAACCACTCACCTGATTTATGAATCGACCGTAATTTAATTCAATTTCCTGCGATCATTATGCAATATTGTTGTTATTTACTTTTATCCGAGTCCGCACAGGCAGGCTGGCGTGATTAAAGGATTTGTGCCGACAATACAACCTGTAATTAACCAGCGCGCATGCGTGTGAACTTGCGCATGAATCTGCATGAGAACAGCTGATTGTGCATCACGCCAATCAGGAGGTTCCATCGAGCAGAGAGAGATTGTTGCGTTGCAAATCAAAGTAATTTATTTATTAACAAAGTGTTCCCTAGATTCTATCGCAGAAACGGTTATTATCCATGAAGAAGCATGTGTAAAGGTAAAACTGATGCGTACTATAAAGTTCAGAAGATTGTTTAACCCTTTGAGAAATGTTTAACCTGGAAAAAATAGTCCGCTGTAGGTTTTCAAACGGGGCGACATATTCTTTGGACATTATTGCTAGTTGCTATTTGCTATACCTGACAGCTCTTTTAGGAATGCGCTTACAATAAAGTTAAAATTATTAAAAAATCGGGTTCGTCGTCCAAAGTACACGTGGGAAACTATGATATCCATTAAAAAAGTAATCCGAAGTGGTCGAGCGTCCAAAAGTTTCAAAATGGGTTGATTTGTAATAGAATTGCTCAATACCAAGGTATTGCTAGGTACGGAATGTTTGTTTTTTATTGCTGGCATGTAACATCAACCTATGGTGCCGTATACTCTGAAACTCGCAAGAAATTTTGCGAACGTAGCAAGCCTCGCAGTTTTAACAACATTTCCATACAACATTTCCATTCAAACAATTACATTTCCAAAACCACTTTTTCCAACAACTATTTTCCATAGCAAAATAGATCTAAAGGTAATGAAACAAATTTATCAAAACAAAATATTAGGGTATTACAACAGGTAATTATTTGTCTTATTTTTGTAAAAACGGATTGAAATTTATTCAGAAACATCCACGAGAAAGAGTTAAAATGTAGTCCACGCACTCGGAATTGAAAAATTGCCAAGACAAATTATATTTTCCACGTTAATTAAACGTCATAATTTCATCTAAACGCTTCCAGCTTTTCTTTACAAGAAATTTCCCGTCAATTTAACAAGTAGCTAGTATAAATTTCACGCGAGACGTATATATGAAGCTAGCAGCTTCCATCAATCACTCTTCTTCATCTGCATGGATGGATTGTAGCTGGCTGGTGTGATATTTATTTGATATGATAAATAGACGTTGACGTCGTTATTAGATTGGATGAATGTGTTGGCAGCTGGCTGTGGTTTTAATAGCGCAGCCTAGCAAGCGGGAAGCAAATTAGATGAAAAGTCTCGACGCGAGCTGGCAATGATTTGTTGTCACCTAAGCTTTATGTCATCTCGGGAAATACGACCCGCAACATTCCTTATCGACGCGCAGACTTGTCGCTTTACCCAACATACACGCTGCCTAGAAACAAACATGTTTTTGGGAGCACCCTGACCTCACTTTTAGAAACATAGTTTGCGAATGAAAATGTTATCGTTCGAAAGCTGCTCTGTCAAGGCGGCTATTTTTCTTACGAGCGTTCCACCAGAGTCTTTAGGGTCGTTTTTTTGCACAAAACTTGAAGACTGGCCGTTTTTAAATTTCTTTAGACACATGTGTACTTCTTAATCTTAGCACTAGTTTGAAAAAAACTGTTTTTCCGTCAGTTTTAGAAGCCCTTGATGATGCGAACAGAACAGTATGCGAAACGTTAGGAATTTATTAGTGGACTTATTAGCAGTTTTACCCAGTTTAGTAACCAGCTTTTTTGACAATTAGTGTTCACGTAGACATGTGCTAAAAAAATGTCGAACGAATCTCTATGGAGAGAGACGAGGGAAATTAGTTGACAGATTAGCTTGACTACGTGAAAGAGAACCGTATTAGAATGTAGACTGAAGTTTTTAGTGAAGCGCAATGATTTCGATGTGATGATGCCTTAGTGAAATTTTCTTCAATCAGATAATTTTAACTAGGTTTTGTTAGATTTTTTTTTGTTTGTGTTCCTTTTTTCACGTTTTATTTTCTTTCAGTTTTAGAAGCCGCTGACGCATGCTTACAGAATAGTTCACGAAACGTAGGGAATTGAACGTCTTAGCAGATTTACCCGGTAAGAAAACTTTTTTTTTGAACTGTGGCTATTTTTTGAAAGCTATTCACGCTGGCCTAGGTTCCCTGCTTCCTTTTACGAACTTTGAAGACAATTTAAAAGAACTACTTTAAAAACATACGTAATTACTTCATTGTAATGCTAAATAAACTGGAAAAAAAATCGTTATACATTTGTCATGATATAAGTAGTAAGTTAGTACGTACGTCTTCACTGAGGCAATTGCTCAAGATAACTTGGGGCCCCTTTACAGTATGGACTGTAAGGGTGAAAAGCTTACAAAGAATGCCATACATAAATTTTGCCACTTATGTACACTTCTGGACACAGAAAACCGACCCTTCAAAATGTACACAACCCCAATAAAGGTTTGTTTGAAATCAGTATAGGTAAGCCAGGTAGCGGCTGAGCACATGGCTTAGAAAGCCACGTGCTTAGGAAAGCTGCCTTATGATGGCAAACCAGTGTTATTTTCAGTGGGGTTTTAACAAATCATATCAACCGTGCATACCGAATATTTGTTCACTCTCGTATCACATTTTGTCTCGATGGCAGCAGAACCAGATTGGCAAAGCAATATAACTGGATGTTCTTATTTCCCATTCAGCCATTTCCGACAGAAAAAATTAATTATTTCCTAAAGAATCCCTGAATCGTTAAAAAATGTGTAAGATTTAAAAACGAAAGTTGTCGTCACACGTCTGTTCCATTAAGAATTCTATATTCGCAGAAAAGTTCATTTTCACAGCACGATTTCGTTCCTTCTAGTCGCCCGAAGACCCTTGCTGTAGCTACACTAATTATTCACTGTTGATAGTAATAGTTGAAAACATTTACCTTCTATTGGTTGATCTAGGCATATACTTCGATTCTAAAATATCCAAAATGACAATCCTTTGATTTCCCCCCCCGCTGCATCGTATAATAATCGACATCGTTAATCATCTAATCTCCGGTACTTGTTTTATATTCGACCCACCAGAACGAGGTAACCTACAGCCATCAAAAATGTCGGGTCTCAGAACAAACCATTTGCTTGATTCAGAGATAACAGAAGCAATTAAATAAAGAATAAAGTAAATCCCTGTTAATAACTGGGTTAAACTGCTGAAAACTTAACTGACACTAAACTGCCTTTTAAATATTTT
>QKMV01000194.1:1552-27967 GCA_003287335.1 Lednia tumana
GACCGAGTTCTCCTTCAGAAACATTTATTTGTCAAGTAGAAGGGTTACTAGCCTCCGGGAGTGCCGTAACTGACCGAGTTCTCCTTCAGAAACATTTATTTGTCAAGTAGAAGGGTTACTAGCCTCCGGGAGTGCCGTAACTGACCGAATTCTCCTTCAGAAACATGTATTTGTCAAGTAGACGGTTTACTGAACTTGGTCGCGTTTTGCAAAACTGATTCCCGACCATTCGAAATCGGCACCGTCCGCGGCGAACACGGCACGGGCTCTAAAAACAGTCCTCCCCCGGTGCTCGCCATGCCTTTGTGGAGGAACGCCTCCCTGGGAACGTGTTCCGTCGGAAATCGCATGTATAATGATGCATTGGTTATGTTATAGATTGTCTATCATGAGCATGAAACGAGATTGATTCTGGGAAGTCCGGCTCGACTTGCATGTGTAGACACTTTCACCACACTTGCTAAATGCTAGCAAGTCGCGCGCGGTTCGGTTATGATAATCAACGAAAGAAAGCTGCCTCCTTCGCGTATAGCGGCTGGCTTGATGTCACTTGTCGCCCCGTGTATTGTAAGTAACTCACTAATTATGAACGTTTTTTTTTTTGGTTTTTGTTTTTCGACGAAAATAGCCGTTTTGTAGACGCGTGACAATTTCGTTTATTTTCAAATCTGCGCGAGAGAGTGGAAAAAAAACAATAGGAATAGATTGCGCACGCGGCGTTTCCGCTAAATCTCATCAATCTCAATGACTGCGAATACATCGCTCAACGGGCGTGACAAAAGTCACGCGGCTGATTCCAAAAAAGCGAAGGTAGAGCCGAACGAAACGAACGTCGAACTCTTCGAAGGCGCGCGTGCTGCGCTTGGTCAACGGCCAACACGTTTGTCATAACGTGTAGCCATTCTTGCGATCCTATACGTCCGTTAATTGAGTCCGCGCTTCGATGGCGGAGATTTTGATCGTCGAGCATATTCTCCGTGAACGTATCCCGGAAAAGATCAACTGTCAAACTTTTGAAAGTTCAAACTTTTTTATCGCTACCAACAGCTGCGAGTCCGATCGATGAGGGATTCCTTTATTTAGAAGCATGTGCGATTTTGACGGATATTCTCATAGGGTTGAGAGGAGGGAGGGAGCTAGGCTGCCTAATTTAATACGTGACTTTGTCATTCGTTCGCATGAAAATGTGATGATCAAGATATGAAAGATAAATCAGCGCGAATGCAGACTGCTACTGAGAAGGTGTGAACGGCGATCTCAGTTCATTCTCATCGGTGCTTACTGCAGCGAACTTTAGCCTGGTTAGTACTGGCGCTCTGCGATTCCTTGACCACTTAATATCATTCGCAGTTTTTTTTGTCCCCGGAGAGTATCAGATGGCATCGCTTATCGATTTTCGACGTGTGGGAAAACGAACGGTAAGATTGCTGATCGGATTTGTGCTAACACTGCGCCTCACGCTGTAATTATCGCAACTTGCATGCCATCATAAATTCCCAATGTTTTGCAAATATTTAATTATCTGTTCAAAAAATCGGTAATCGAAAACGGCTCTCCCCGATGAAGTTCTAACTGTAATTCAAATCTCATGGCGCGATCTCACGTCGCGTGGCACCGGGGCATAGAATTCGAGAAAACTCCGCGGCACGTGGCCGCTGCCGTTCGGAATATTTTAGCGATCTTGCTCAGTTTTTTTTTTTTTTTTACATCTACCTGCATTCTCCCGCCAATCAGTAAGCCAGGGCTACGCGTGCCCGTGGCAAAAGTACGCGAAATTCGCCACCTGTTCGTTCGATGCCAAATGTCCATTTCCCCACGAGCCTCGCTTCAAATCTGTTGTTATTTAATTTGCCTTTAATTGGTGTATACATGTCATTTTCCCGTAATGTGACTAATCACCTGGCCCCTATTCTGTTGACCAGTCCAGAGTGCAAGGCGCCACCGCCATATACGCGTGACGTCACATCGACATCATACTTTTCCAGCGCAAAGTGTTGACCGGTAGATAATTTATTGCATCCCATCACATTGATCACCTGCCGTTTGTTGCAAATGACCCACCGTCGTCGGCACAGTTTAGAGCGCGCATGAAAGCGCGAACGCCATTGCAGATATTCGTGCAGACACAGTGGCGTAACTGCGGCGGTAGATCCCCCACCCCCCGCAAGATTTTTTTGAAGCCCCCCGGCCCCGCTGCACCAGTCTATGCAGTCCATACTGTGAGAGAGCAAACTGCGTAACACCCAAAGAAGGCTCTTTAGCCGTACCGTCCTGTGTTTACTGCACTAGCGCCCCTGGTATAAACGTATGCTCTCCCAGGAAATGGAGTGTAGCTACGCTTTTTAAGCTCTCAGATTATTTCTCGAGGTAAAAACATGAGCAGCGCGATCAATGGGAGGACTAGGACAAGAAATGCATTGATCCGCCAACGTTAATTGTCTCTGGTAATGCATTTTTCGAGTCGTCCGTTCACTTTCTATGCCCGTGCAGCTTCTGAATGCGCATCTAATGCTGTAATCCCTGAAATTCGCACTTTATTTTCCAACGGGCGGCTCCGATTTCGTTGTAGATTGTCAATAACAGCACGCTGCTCTGTATTTTCGTCTAGTTTCCAGCAAGTTTTTTACGGAGTAATATTTGCATTGTGGAATTCGAGCGTGAATATCATTGGATAATATGTTGTTTTTTGGCTCCCCCAAAGTAATCCCCCTCCTCCCCCCTGCGATCGAAGCCCCTTAGTTCCGCCACTATGCAGTCACCTTGTCTGCATGCCTCGCGCGGCAACTTTAATGTGTCGAACGAGAACAGCCTTGTCGATTTTCGCCCAATAATTCCCCACTTCTACATCCAAGCGCGGACCGGTATGATTTCGTGTTTAGATTTCACACACTGCGTTCGTCGTCGCCGTCGTCGTCGTTTCTTTTTTGTCTTCTTCCGAATGGTCTCTCAAGGTAATTCGAAGACCTTGTCTTTTGCTTCCGCTTCGCGTGGCCGGTAACGACTTCACACGTTGGATCAATTCGACGATTTGCGTTCGTAAACTGTTTCTCTCTACCGTGCGCTACGTACAAATGATTCGCTTCTAGATTCATCGCCGAGGTGTTAAAACAACACTTTCGTTTTCATGCAACTCGTATCACTAATTTGGAAATGAATGGGCTAACTAAACTATAGCAAAAGTGGGCAGGTAAACACATGTTGTTTCGTCTATTGTAATTGCCCGGCCTGTAAACGTTGACCATTTGGTTCCACTCCACGGTGCATATGATTATGCGTCGCGCTGAGCTAAGAGTGTAATTGCTGCTCTCCAATCATCCACTATCTTACAGTCACGTCTTGATTTTTCTTTCCCCGCTTGTCGTGCCCTGGGACAAATTGCGAGTGTTTTTGGCCCGAACTGTTTGCGAGAGAATCTGATATTGTACGTGCGCTGCTGTTTACGTGACTCACGAAGCCAATGAATATTTTACCTTTTAGCCGAAAAGCCATTTTGCGCCTAGCTGCTCTATTAAACATGGTGGCACTATATAACGCTTTTTACTATGTAAACAAAGTGTGGGGGCGAATGATTTCCATTCATGCTTTCGTCGGATCTACAATCACGTCAGAGCCGAGCTGTGTTTATTGTATTTACGTTCAGTTCAATAAGGAAGTGTCAGCGCGCAGTATGACCTGCCAATGGACGCAGGAAATAGTTGTAGTAACCGTACTACTCGCTGGATGTTATTAGTATTCGTATTGTTATATTCATTATGTTCATTATTATGATATTACAGTGACTTTTTATTGGATTTGCCAACAGCGTGGGTCAAAAAACACGTAATTGGTGTAAAGACGATATGAATGGGTATTGTACTGCTTCGCGTGGGCTCGCAGTCGCATGCATTGTGAGTGCATTCTACATTACAAATATCCAGGTCGTCAGATAATTGCGGTAAAAATATAAAGCGACATCGCTATTTGTAAACGTAATTGTTGATTTCATTAAACTTTCTCGGATAATTAGAATATGTTTTTACGTTTCATGTGTATAATGTCATTGACGCATTCAAAATTATCTGTCAAGGTTGTGAGAAATGCAGAGCTGTGTTAATTCCTTTTTTGTTCCGATCCAATCAATGCTATGATAATAAACTGTGATTATTCAGCAAACACGGTCAGTACTTGATTTTTCTTCGCCGACTGCGCAAAATAACCGCTGTGTTGTGATGAAGAGATATCGATTGCGATATTAATTAGAGCCATGGCTGCACTGCTCACATGAAAACAACTCACGTCTCATCGGTGCACGGGCGAGTGCATACTCCGAAACAGGTTTCGAGCCCGAAGCGCCATATGTGACATACCCTCTGTACCGGTAACGGACCTCGTGTGCAGAAAATTATCACTTCCAAGAATTTGTTTCTAGAATGACAGTTAGCACTTCGCGTCGCGGGAAGAAAGCTCGTTGAAACAGTCTAATTAGTAAAAGTACATTTTTTAAATTCCATTATTGATCGTCTTGCTATCATGATCTTCCTTTGCACAATCGCAACATATTACCGTTTGAATTGCGTTTTCTTTCAAAAACTGCGCATTACATAATAGAGATAACTAATGACTTCCATGCATTATCAAAGCAATAACGATTGAAAGATATAAACATTCTGCATTGTCAGCAATTTTTGTCGTCCGCTACATTTTACTTTTCTCAAAGGATTTTCCCGACCTTACAATGTTGTACAATCTCTCCACATACCTATTTAAAGAAAGTACAAATACTGATAAGTACACTGTCTATGCAGATTCAATGCGTGCATATGTTATCGAAATCTCGTCGTGCCCTGAGAATGTACCTAACTGTCCCACGATCTCCAAAACCAATAAAATTGTTAGAGCCACATAAAAATGATGCGAAGGAATGGGCACGTCTCGACCACGTATATGCCGGGAGGCCCGATGTACTAATCTTGAACGACGCTGCGGCCAGCTAGCTACACGGACCTATAAATGCTATAGGTATTATAGCGACGGGCGGATATTTCCATTCATCTTCTCGTTCAGACCAGTCTGAGGAAATTGAATGAATGACCCAGTGCTCCACATTACATTCCACCGCTCATGTCGGCGACAAACGGACGGAGACGAACGTCCTTGCTACTCGCTCGCTGCCTCAGATTTGCTCCCCGATGAATCGGCCGGCGCACACGAAATACTTGCGCCAAATTAAATACGTGCTCTTTTCAAGTTTTGCCCTCGAGAAAATCTACTCGCCAATTAGCCAGTCACGAGTGTTTGATTTGGAAGCCAATAGAACGCACACATAATATGTATTTATCGTGGAATTTACGGACGCAATATGGGATTTCTTGTTTGTCAATTTGTATATGAGATGTTGATTTCTGTAATCAATCGGCTGGTATTGACGATTGCTTTCTTTCAGCTGCTTTCAGTGTCGTGAAGTGGCTAACACTGGCCAGTGTAATTGGCGGCAAATTTTCACGTGCTCTCGACTTGACTTACCTGGCCATGTTCAAACGGTGTACACAGTAAAAAAATCTCTCGCTTTATACAAATCCTTTGTTAAAATGCTTTGTTATTGAAACTTCCAAGCAAGGCGTGACTAGTTCTCAATCGCCTTCCCCCAGCCCCGATGTGATCTTTCGTTATCAGCCGCATATCGTTTCGGGAGAAACTAATCAGGGCTCGTAGTGAACGATTTCGAATCGCTTCAAATGGTATCGCAATTTGCAACTCACCCCGTCCAGACATTTGTTTATTCGTAGACGGTAAGCAATGAGTTGATCAGCCAGAACGGTTAGGCTCGCTGGATCGTCGGACAAAGCTACGTTCCAGCATCTTCGCGATTCGCGAATTGAACTCGCGCTACCTGTCAGCGGTGCAGTTTTCTCGTTTGGTGTCATCGAGCATGGCATCACGGTCCGCGCAGCTACTTCCGCTTTCCACGTTCTGGTTCATGAGATCGACTATCTTCTCGATCGATCTTGATAGCCTCGCTGGCTGCAAATTTGCATCTTGTCTGCGCGGACGCATTTAGGTCTTCAGTTCTCTGGCCGGAGGAGCAGGCCTGTTCTTGCCTATTTCGTGGTGCTCGATATTGAATCTTCACGACAATTTATTTGTATGCCCAATCATGTCTTCGAAATGACAACCCGTAATTGAGTTAGCGTACTGGTGTGGAAATGTCAGTGTGACATCGTATTAGTAAATTTAGGCTAGTCCTAATGGAAGTCATAATTTGACAGCTCGTGTCAGTCCAACATGCTCTTCAGAATGTCGCTAAATCCGAATGGCGTGTTGTCTACACTAAAATTAAACAATCTCGGATTTCCCTGCCAGCGCACTCCGACGAACAAGACTCTCGAGATTCTTATCGAGACTGCCAAAAGTAATTTGACATTTCAGTTTCGCCGAATTCTCTCCCGGCTCGTCAGAAAACCCCCCGTTGGTCATGTGTCTCTCTCGGACAAGAAAATCGCGACATCTACCAAACTAGCCAGCGTGCCGTGCCATTCTCGATCAGTCATCCCCGTGTATAATGTACCAGTAATTAGTGCAAATAAAGGTTAAGTGTACAGACAGACAGTATATTTGCGGGGACGTGAGTGTGCGTGAATTCGCGTGCATGATAAAACTGTAGCACTCGTTCTTGGCTCGCCGGTTAGAATTCCAACGGCGAAGCAAGCCACGAGACGCATCGCCTCGGCGGCTGTCAGATAGAAAGACTCCGAGTCGGAAACTTCAGTTGGACGCGAGCTTTGCGCCGGCGAGCATCGATCCTATAGCCACAGCTGAAAGTGACCCCTTTCCGCATCGTCCCAAAAACGTGTCGTGAAGTGTGTAATCGCGCCGATTGCCGTGGATAGCGTGTTTCGAGCTGGTGCAAAAAGTGATTTGTGATTTCGATTTCGAGTGAGAGATGCTACCTGAATTAGACATGTCTATAATGACAGCCCATGCGGATCACAAGGCGGCTACGCGAGCGCTCCACAATGTTGAACACCAGCATGACAGAAGAGAGCAGCAAAGGCATCGGATACGATTACAACATAGGCCCACGTTAATTGCGCAAGGTAATTAGCTCTCGTCGTTGGCGGCAGCGTCGTCGTCGTCGTCGTCGTCGTCGTCGTCGTGTGATGTTTACGAGAGGATGGGAATTGTTTAGCGGCGTTACGTTCTGACGTCACAGATGTCACGTTTTATTGAAAGTCATTGCTTTGACACATAGCACGTGGTTGGTATAGTGGGATAACACACATAGATCGTATATATTGCGCGCTACCGTTGAAAGAAGATGTTATGTTAGTACCAGGCGATTATATGGGGAAAAAAATGCGTAGTTGCGTTGTTTTTGGGTGCCGTGTCGTGCTGATCATTTTATTGGCTGGCGATGAAATGGCATCGCGTTGATCGGTTATACGAAATCGCTTTTTTCGATTGCGCGTTGCGAGATGATAGTATGCATTCGCCTCTTTCTCACTTGCTTCGATTGTCTGTACGAATCAATCGTGATTATTCGTTCGGCTGCATTTCATAATCGTGTCACGTGGACGCAAATGTGACAGTTGTCACTTTCGCGAGTCCCATTTCAATCGGCTTCCACGTTTACACGCCTTTTGTGATAGTTATAGCTGTCGAAGTGAATGCTATCAATTTAATGGTAACCGCAGTGTGGTATTTTGGCGAGTATATCGCGCGTTATCTACTATTAGTTGTGCACCAGTGTAAACGGTGGCATTCGTGGCTTTCAATTTACTGCATTCCTTTTGGAAACCGTAGCAACGAATTCGAAACAGAATTTTTCGCGTCCTGGCTTGATTTATTAATCTGTGATTATCACCTTTACCGCATCAGTGCTGGAGCCAGGTTTTTTAGATTGCACACGAGCGAAAGTGTATAATTGGATCCATTTTTAAAGCAGATACAATCTTTGATACTTGATAAGGTGTCTGTCTGCGACTTGACACAGTTCTATTAATTACTGTTAAATGCGTTTAATTTTAATTGATGGTTCATCTGGCCACAACTGTGTAGTATGTTTACTATCACCAACTATGATCGTTACGTACAGCGTGTTATTGTTTTTCAACAGCTATTAAAATGTAGGTATGTCCGAGATAATTGTGGAAAATGTTATTTTTCCAGCATGATACTGGCAAGTTTTCCCATGTTGATAATTCTCAGAGCAGGCTGTAGGTATATCAAGACCATGTGTGGGGGAATTGCTTTAATCTTCTGATAGGGGCGGGGGATTAGTGTGCGTGAAATGGCTCAGGCGTGACACAACTATCGGATATGTCAAACTGACATTTCTCATTTCATAAACGCTTCGCGATTACGTTTACAGACACACACACACACACACACAAACCACACACATTTCTACTCGATTCCATCTTTGGCGACACTGATGTCAACCCAGCAAAGCAAGCCCGCGTAAACACGGGTTGTTACTTTTTAAGTGCGGTAACATACCCATCTATTTTTAATCGTGTTTAGTTCGCTCCGATAAAACGCGACTGTCAGAGTAAAAATGACACGTGGGAATGACCGGCGGAAGTTGTCCTTTTACCTACATGTTGTAGTAATGACACTTGTGAAGGCGAGCGTTCGCTAGCTTCCATGCTCTTGCTCAGTTGGCCCCTTCAAAATGATGACGACAGTTCGCTGTACGTCCGATACGTCTTTATGCTTGACAGTTGACAGCCATTGGTATGGAGCCTGTGACCTCACAATAAATCACAATAACAATATTAATATAAACTGTAATAATTTATTGTTCACTCTGAAACATGCAATATTGCTTGGAATTGTGACATCCGGACTTTGGACGAGGTTTGAGCTCGCGTATAACTCGTCTCTAATCATATAAACGTACGAGATTTTATGAAGACTTATATTCGTATTTTGCATGCCATACGGATCGAGATGGTTTTTACGCAGCATTGCTACCTTAGGAATACCGCGTTTATTCTTAGCGTCGCAATCGGAGCTGCCGTTTTTAGCGTCACTTTTCCAATTGGAATCGAACGGGAATGTTGAGTCGTGCCGCAATTTGTCTCTGAATCCAAGATCCGGCTGCAGTTTGGCGGGCCACGCTTGATTGATTGCTACAGTCCAAGCGGAACAACTCGATTCCTCTTGGCGAGTGGCGCCGTAGCATCGCATGAGCCACGCGGTGTGTTTTGACAGCGACTTTACCTAAATACATTCAAATTAATGCTAATTATCTTGACAACACATGTCAGGTGCAAACTAATTACTAAGTACGGACCGTAAAACAGCTTCTCAATTTAATATGATTGTGTTTTTATAGTTTTATCTGGCGCTTGTATAGTTTTATGCTATGAAGTACAGCTTTTCGTTTCTAAATGAGTACTGTAGAGGTGCTCTGTGCCTAGCAATTTTGGAATCGTGGGTGCCAATTTTCGAAATGCTTCTCTTAGCGAACAGCGAGAGGTAGTCATTTACTGCTGTAATATTTCCAGCGGGATATTATTAGCAGCGTAGCTCACTTCCTAGTGGTCTGTTATTCTATTTCCAAGTATATATATATTATAATACGCTTTTCTCGCTGCAGATCTAGTGCAATGTTAATTTATGATGATGTGATAATATCATAAATTAACATCGCCTATATGCACTTCGTGAGCAATACATAGTGTGTTCAGTTTTCTCTCTCGCATTATAGTTATAGTTCACCTCACCCGTTTGTTGATTGCAATAATCATTTTTCTTGACACTTGATCATTTTATGTAGGAGGCAGTCGTATAGGCAGGTTTCGCATGCACCTTTAGAAATATGTAGACACAGGTTTTTATCGAAGCTTATACTACCATTGTTCGTGCACTTGTGTTTGTACTGGAACTGCTGGCACAGTAACATTATATATGTCTTTCATAATGTGCAAGTCGTAAATTTTTTTGACGTCCGTTCCTCAACCGTAAATTTATTTACCACTGTTAGTGTGGTTTTCTCGCCGATGTGCATTGTTATTCTCGAGGGTATATGCTGCGTTATTTGATCTGATACTTGTCTATTACGACTTTGGTGCTTTACTATTTTCTGTGCAGCTCCAAGTTCGTACACTTATTTTTATCAAGTCACGTTCCGTAGACAAATATCGATTTCGACCGCGCGGCACGCAACCTTTTTGTAGATTTTCTCTATGACAAATAGATGAGCTAATCTGGTCTTACAAATTAGATTACTGTATACTACCTATGCCTTACTGAAATCGCGGGTGAATTCAGTATTGATATCTACACGTGACATGCCATATATCGTTCGGCTGACGACAACCGTGTGCTCAACCCGGTGACAGCCACGTGTAACTGACAGCTAGAATTTAGAACTAACATGCGGACAACCAGGCCAACAAACGACGCGTTAGCGACTAATCCACCAACTTCTGCACCGTTACGTTCACGTTCCTCGTCGTTTGCGGTCCGCCACATTTTCAGCCAATCTGGCAGAAAAGCTTGACAAAAACCGGCATGCTGTATTGTCAAATAGATGTATTTTAATAAATTCTTAAGACTCGTGTCTTCTACCTAATTTCAGCTTTAGTTTTCAAAAAAACTGTTAGTTAATGGGTATCACTGCTGAGAACTATTAACAAACAAACTGCCAACGTTTCGCTAACTATACTGAAAGCTTCTTCGGGGCGATTGTCCGGAATGTATTTTAAATTTGCAATTTTGCAGAGTCAACCAGGAATAAACAAAAACGAACTCTTCTTTACGCGAATCTCATTGATAAGCGGAAATATTTGTATAAATCTCTAAATGCTCGAATTTGAAGTTTATTAAGTTGTGTTTAATTGCACATATGCGAATGGTCTTACGAAGGTGGTCTAATTCCACACAATGCATGGCGTTACGTGCACATGTCTCGTGTCATCTCAGGTGATTGGCCTCCTAGTCGTACCTGCAGCTGCGTATCACCAGATATCGCCAGCTGGCTGCAGCAGAGTGCGTTGAAGGTGGTCGGGGGTGGATATGGCTGTGCCGTCTATGATCTTGCCAGGCACGTACAAAATAAAACACGACAGACTCGCAATCAATCAAGTTGCACTCGATTCACGATCTGCCCTGGTACTTGAGAGTTCAGGTAGACTTGTCGGATTAAATACCGCTAGTAGGAGGATGCACTTTTTATTGGTGGAATGTTTCATTGAAGTTGTACATCGTGCGGTTCGATTTCTAAACACAGACATAAGATGTGTACGCAACGTAGCGCGTGCTGAACGTGGCTTGTATGATGCATTTCAATTTTTAATGGTACACGATGCATTTGTAGTGGTTCGTGTGTTTCATTTTATTTCATTCGTAATCGCTTGCTAAGCCGTGGCGTGATTGATTATATGTTCCATGCGTGTCAACAGCAAACGCACAAGGTGTAATTAGAGGTGCATCCCCACACATACACACAATCAGCTAAAGGTAGAATGCATTTGTAAATCTTGCAGCGGACTTATCGCTTTTTAACTAATCAGTGTTTATCCTTGCAATAGCAGAGCTCAAAAATTATCTTATCAAGCATACTCGCTGCTTTAAGACGGAGGCTCTGACATTTCTTATAGCGTTTATGATAAAGAAACTACTTCGTTTGGTTATGTCAGAATTTCTTATCATTTCAGTAAAGGAGTATAGTACATTTGAACTTTGATATTGTAATTCTTATCTGTGAAACGCAAAAAAAAAAGACAAATCTGGCGTACATTTGTCACATTTTGTGAATTTCAACTTCCTGTCAGAATTAGATGTTTTTCACGGCACACGACAGAAATTAAAGTGCTTACATGAACCTTGCGCATTACGAGCCTGCTGAAAACCTTCCTGCTCTTTATTACTGATCTTAAAGTGATTTTTTGCGTATAAATAATAATCATTAGATTAACGTTCCGCGTTTGAGTTCCACGCACAGCATTGAAATGATACCAATTTGCAAAAATCTAAATATCCATCGCAAGCTTGAATACTTGAATAAAGTTGACATAAATAAAATATGCCCCTCAAGCTTTTAATTGCTTCGAAATTTCTGCTCCGTCGTCTTCATTTCCTCGTGTATGGCGCCAGTAAATTACACTCTTATCGGTGTCTGTGTAATTCACACATGACAGCTGCTAGCGTGATAATGTACTACTTGTGTATCGTTCCTTTCAACCTACGACACCTGTGCTCGCGCTCCCCATTGTGGAGGTGCCGGGTTGAAAACAAGAAAATATCAACTGTTACCCATGGTAGGATGCTGAGAACGTCATAAAGTGCGTTGAAATATGTTCAATAAAATGCGTAACCTCTTCGCGACATTAGCATAATTCGTCGATTGGATATTAGAGGTAATCAACGGGCTGGGAGGTGACAAGACGATCAGCTAAACAGCCAGCTGCTGTTGCAGAAACGATTTCCATCGCCATCATCCTATTCGTCTTTGTCTTTGTCTACCAAGTGGTACCGTGGCAATGCAGGTTGTCGCAATAAGAGAAACCGCTAGCATCTGCCCACCACGGCAAACTACATGAGGCGAACTTGCGTTACTCCCCATACCTTTACTGCACTCTTCGCAGTCTGATCGATGGATTTAGAAACGAATTCCGATAAAATGCCGACTAAAGTGTTGTTATAGATTGAGGTCAAAGACCTTGTCTTCATTCTGAACACCACCTGCCCCTGAAACCACCCTCGCGTTCGGAGGTAGGCACACCGCAACGCACACGTGCGTGCGGAATGCGGAGACGTTCTTCTAAAGGCACGCGCTGGGGGGGTCGTGCGGTTGTTTTGACATGCGTTTGCGCTGTTTGGGGTGACATTCTGGTATCGTATGCATCTTGAAAATCCAAACATCTCCTGTCGCCGGGCGTTTCAACCACTATGTCGGGGGGCGTCTGCACGAAGTAATTTTTTCACGTAATTTTTGTGTATTGCGGTTTTGTCTCTTGGTCGGCTCTCGTTTTGAGCCAAAATTGATGAAAAGATCGGCATGCTACGATGACTGACAGTCAAACTCAAATGATGTCTTTTGCTCTTATTTACTCAACGTTTGGGACATTATTATTATTAGCATGTTTCGACCTCGTTCGAGCTCTGGCGGTCTAGACTCGAGACTGTCCAGTGGCACTAAAGGAAAACAAGGAGATTGAATTTGTAAATAGTATGTCTTTCAGATGTTGCAGACCGTGAATCGAATCGATGAAACGAAACGAAACAGATTAAAAAACGCATGATCAATGAACCGGGCCTAAAGCCACGTACTAAACCGTGTCTGCAGCGAACGCAGCACAACTTAATTTGAATCACAATGCAGCGCACAGTGCAGCGATGATGCGTTTTTCCGCACAGCGCTCGACATTGCATAATTCATGTTTCTTTGTGAAAGCATTTATGTTATATACCAATCATGGATTCTATTCGACGACGACGACGACTCCATCTACTGCAATTGTCATTCATGATCGTGCAGTATTCTTATGTGCCTACGTATGTAGCGCCGATTGCGCCCGCTAAGAGTGGGCTTTTTCATCGGAACTGGGGAGTCGGTAAGACTGACGAGACGACGCCAGTCATTTAGTTTCTCCTTTGGTAAGAACTACGGTAAAACGGTGTTCATTACCAATTCAAATCGATGTCTGGGCGTGCAGACAGTACCTACCTACCTGTTGATTTTCTCGGATAGGTACCGTTACCTGAGCACTTCGATTCAACCTTTTCACCGGGTTTTTTAGACGGCTATTGTATGTCGCCATTCATGAAAAACATCCTGAAATAAAACGATTGTGATGCGTTTTTTCCCCTAATTGTAGTGTATCTCGTAATGTATCTTCTCTCATTGTGTATCGCTTCTGTGGAATGTATCCGTATTCAGTATACGGAGGCATATGTCAATACTGAACACATCACGTCGGTAAAGTGATACGCGTTGGTTTCATTACGTATTGTATAAACGTCGTCTCTAATTGAGAATTCGATGTATTTTCTGTCCTGTTCATTATCGGAATGTCCACTGCCACTGACAGGTCACTCTATTATTAGACTGCAAATCATATAATGCGTTTGGTATTTATAATTTGTCAATCGGATATTGATTGGCAATTATGCATGCCTATTAGCTTTTGACGTTCACTTGAATGCCTCGCATGTTGTGGTAGTTATTTTGAATTAGTTCTACGATAGCACTCAATAGTTCATGCACCTTGCAAATAAAATATCGTATCGTCTTGATCTTGCCGTGATCGTCAGTGTCAACTCTGTGAATCAATATTGAACCTATTTTGTGCCTGCAATGAGTAAAACACTTTTTTCGATCGTTTATCAATTTTCAAGCATCCGTTCGTACGTGGTCGTACTGCAAATACTGAGACACCTAACTTCAAATACTGTGAATAAATGATGGAGATTAGGTAGCAAATGTATATGATTAAGTGGTGAATGACGATACAAAATGATCGGTGCAAATTGTCCTCTGTTTGGTTTTTGTGGCAACATCAATCAGTCCACGCAAAATAAATCCATTGTTGTTAAATGACAGCGTCTCACATCTGCCATAGTCCTTGCTCATTCGATATGTTTCTTGCTTAGAACTTATTATGATCGAGTACTGATCGTGAGATCTTATCAGGATGTTGAGGGAACTAATATGCTTTACCCTGATTTGAGTTTGAATTGACTGAAGGTTGTCGATCGTCGTGGTTATTTAGCCGTGACCTCAGCTAGGGGAAGTTCCAAAGGTCGGCCATTCTAATGTTGCTGCTTACTGCACGACGTAACGCATGCATACCATTTTTTAACTCATCATTTAATCACTGACTTCGCTTTGTTTACAAGGAAATCTGACTGCACTAATTTAGCAATCCATTGATCAGGTATTTTAGCTGATTTAAAATTGACACTCTGAGATTAAACATGTAAATGATAAATTGTTCGATTAGCTTTGTAATAGGTTATCGATAGTAATGATGGTTGATTGGACGTGTATAAATGGCACGTTAAGTTTACCACTTATCATACTCTTATCTGTTAATTGGTATGTAGCAATGTAGGTCAACTTGTTGACTGCTGTCATCTCGTCTTCTTTGCCGGTCTTCGTTTTTAGCTTCAGTCTATTTGCTCGGTTTGCTCGCCTTGTGCTATACCGGACCGAGCGGCGGTGTAAAAACTAAAAACACGTGCTAAATGACAAGTAAACAACCGCGAGGTTGCGTTACATAAATGTCACCGTCACCGATAATGTTGTGGTGTATACCTAGGTGGATGACACTAGTATAAGCGTGTAAAGTCACTGGTTATTACAATTTCGACTTCTAAACTCACTTGAATTTACTGTTTGGTGGATTTCCCATTGATAAGAAAATGTCAATGTGTGTTTATGAAATGGATGGAGGCCGGAGGAGCTTGTACTTTAGTTTCCAATTGATAAGACACGGGTTTCATGTTACCCGATTGGGATATGACATGGGTTTAAGGGTTTCTCTTATTTAACGATCGCTTTGGTTTGATACTTTAGTTGTCGGAAAAAATTTAATGAAGATGTGTGAGATCGAGTGGTTAGCTGATAATATTGTATCCATTTATAGCGGAGGGTAAAGATTATAGCCTCTCTTATATCTCGTGATAACCTTACAAGTTAGAATGTTTCCTCTCACACTTCTTACACTGATGCGGACAGAAAATAAAAAGGAACTTGACAAGAAATTACTGCGCTGTGAGCAGAATTTTCTTGTGAAGTCTTATATATGAGAGAATTTGCCGAAGTATGTGTGCAAAAGGATGGTTTCCTTTTGGTTGAAAACTTTTAATTCTTTGGAACTTAATGGGACTCCTTCCACACCGAGACTCACTGATTGACTTTTGATTCAAATGCCGCAGTTTATTTGCGATACAATCAATTTCTTTTCATCGCCTATAATTCCATTCTCTCAATTATCTTACCGCAATGCTCAACTAATTGAGATGACATTGCACTCTTGAGTTTTTTTAAACGTTACTGACTACTAATGATTGTAACTGGTATAAATAAGCATCGTAACGGGTGCCATCTTCCATCTAAGAACGCATGGCACCAACTCCCTAGTACGTACCAACATGGGCACAACTCATGGTAATTTATCGTTATTATTGGACAAATTAACGCGTGGTTATGAAATGAAGCGAGATATTTATCACAACGCTGCTAACTTCTTCACACACTGTGACTTGTCTAGCCGTGAGCGTTTATCGAAATTATAGTGTCTACTGAGTTAGAGTAATTAGTCAAATATGTGTGTGAACTTGTGAAGCGCGTAAGTAAAAATCTCAGCATCAAACTATTATTCCAAATCCAACGTGACTTCGGCTATTGCAATATGAAAACCCAACAAACCAAAACTCGAGATTTGAACAAATCTCTGATTAAAACGACAAATTGAATGTCCCGGACTTCCAATTACGCCGTGATTTCTTAACCGGTAGTTAATTCAACCGATACTCGATACAGATAACGAGGCGGGCGGGCGGGAGTGGTGGAGGACGCGAACTTTTGGCAAGTGGATTTGTGAGGGGTGACGACCCAGTTAGGCACGGTCCGATGGGACAGTCAAGCACCTGACCTTTTCCAGATCGCGCTCCATGTGAGCCTGCTGTTGTCTATTTCAAGTCGCCCACCGGACGAAATTAGACTTAGCTCTGATCTTTGTCTCTTCGATCTGTGGGCATGGCTGTCTATAATTCTCACTTGACAGTCGTCTATTTAACATTCACGACATTTAACGCCGGCGATTGTATATTTCCGTCTTTACTGCGCGTTTCTCATTGCTCGTCCATTTCATTGCCCGGCAAAATACCCATTTACGTGGGAGTACCGATTCTTGTTTCGTAGAGTCACAAATATGATGGGTTTGCTTTGTCTTTGACGTTCATTATTTCGCCTTTGCTTGGTATGTGTGTGAAAATGTAGAAATATGTGGTAATGGAATGTATGAAGTCTATAGATACTTCCAAGCAAAGTCTGTAACAAAAAGTTTCACTTTTATTTCGATGGTGAAAAGTGCTGCCCTAAATTACTATTAACGCATTTAAGCTAAATTTCCGTAAATATGTTTCTACAAAATATTGCCGACATGTTGGTACCGTGGCCATTAAAACTATTCTATCTAATAACCAAGCCATCCTGGTCGTCGGACCGTATTTTCACAAGCTCTCTGTACCGTTCCCGAATGCCTCCAGTTTAGCAGCAATGCATCTTTGGAGCCCGATGATATCCCCGCTCAAAACTCCCCGGCATAAATCGGAACTAGCTTTGCCTTGGCGTAGGAAAAAGCTGCTTGAAGTTTGCTGTAATATACAGCATGTCTTCGGAAGATTTCTGGAAATACAGTCTATACTGTGAGAGAGCATACAGCGTTACATCACTAAATAGACTCTCTAGCCATACCTTCCTGTGTTAATTGCCACCATCGCCCCTGGCGGACAAGTATGCTCTCCCAGTAAACAGAGTGTAAGTTTCAACATAGTTTGCCTACCTACAAATCCAGTAAAGCATTCGTTTTTCCCTAACGCTACCAACGTGTACTCCCTTGTGAAAACCGGAGCCGCACAAGGGAATATAGGGGAAAGTTGCGAATATTCTAGACATGTACATGCCTTCTCACTCTAGCTTTTGACATCTGCAAGCCTAACGCGTTTCCTTTGTTCTGTCCCCTGCAGCTCGCGAGCGGTTTTCGTCGACCAGTAGCACAGACGACCAGTCCTCCGGGTCCGACCAGGAGCACGACTCGAGCACGTCGAGCGGGCGCCGCGCCGCCGCCGGCGGGCACAGCGCATCCGCTCTGCACGTAATCAGGAAGCGGCGAGGCAACCTGCCCAAGCACTCTGTCAAGATTCTCAAGCGCTGGCTTTACGAGCACCGCTACAACGCCTACCCCAGCGACGCCGAGAAGCTGACACTGTCCCAAGAAGCCAACCTCACAGTTTTGCAGGTAAGAAAATCCAGTCTGCTGGCTTCCGTGGTGGAATTCCCTTCGTATCCCATGCTGGCTTTGAGGGTATTTCCCAACTCTTGATGCTTTCTGTCAGTGTCAGTGTCATGTGTCATCTGTCATCTGTCAGTGTCATCCCTCAGTGTCTCTGGCATCTACCACTGTTAGCTATTACTGTTAGCCAAATGGCAACGTTAGCCAAAACCACCAACTTATTTCCCTACTAAAAAATTATACGTAACGGTTATTTCAAACATTTTATGTGCCTGTTCTATTTTTGATTAAGGAAATAATTTGATTTACCTATGGCAAGTCATGATCAAAAAAAATGCCTGAATATTTGACTGGTGATAACTTGCATATTTTAAAGGTGATCAAGGGGTTCATAATATTATGCCTGAAGTTCTGTATAATCGAGTAGGCACTACATGGGCTGCCCTCCCTCTTTCAGGTTTCCTCTACATCACTTGAATTGTTTTATCTCTCGTCCTCATTATCAGTGACTATTTCTACCTAGGCTCAACCCATTAAATCAAATGGGATGCCAATAGAAGTAATTTATCTGAGATAGTTTAGGTCGAACTAGTTGCAGTTAACAAGGACGAATTGAGTGATGTGGTGTGAGGGGGACCTTGAAAGAGGGGGAGCAGCCATGAAGTGTACTCGATTAGACACGGACTATACTGCCTTGTTTCCAGAAAATTTTCACCCGGTGTCACCTGCTAATTATCTCTCGGACTGTCTTGCCACTGCTGCCCACACTCCAAACTAACGCAACGTTTTCCCCCAGGTATGCAACTGGTTCATCAACGCCCGCCGCCGCATCCTGCCGGAGATGATCCGACGTGAAGGCCACGACCCGCAGCACTACACGATCTCCCGCCGCGGCAAGAAGCTCTCGTCCGGCTCCCCCAGCCAGTCGCGCGTGCAAGACCCCGCGGGCGGCAACCCGCGCGAGCTCGACTACGAAGACAACATGACGCTCATGTACCGCAGCGAGGAAGACAGCCCCGGCGAGTACGACAGCAGCCTCCCGAGCGAGGAAGAAGCCGCCGCTTCCGGCCAGACTCCCTGGCACAGCGTCATCGTCAGCCGCTACCCGTGCCCTCCCGCCCAGCCCCACTACCGCGCCGGCGACGGCGTCGTCACGCACCCTGCCAGCGAGTACTGGAGCGCACCGCATCCGCAACTCCTCCGTCTCGCCAGCAAGGAGGACCGGGGCGGGAAGTTCGCGCAGGAGACACCGCCGCCGACGCCGCCCGAGGACGAGGAGAAGGACAAGTTCTCGTATCTCCACCTCTTGGTCGACGCGGCCATACAAGTGCAGATGCAGGAGGAAACGGAACGCCAGCGTCAGTCGTCGTTGAGCGTCGCCGTATAACAATGGTCGCAATGCACGCCGGTCACGGGTAGTCGCAGCTTATGTCTTAACAAACCGATCGGTGCACTGGCCGCACTCTCTCTCTCTTGCTCGTTCGGTGTACGAGGGAGGGACGGTCTTTTTTTTTTATAGTCGACAGAAGTGCATCGCAGTGTGTCAACAAAGTACCTATACGCTCGCAAGAAATGTTCAAAGCCAATCATTTTTGCCGGGGAACTTAGATTTAATTCGAATGATTGCCTTGAGGAGAAGATGATATGAAGTCGTGTACATTATTTTGGTTAAGCACTCGAATACATTGTCAGGCATGACTGGAGCAGTAACGCAGCTCTAGACCTGTGTGCTCAATCTTGTCAGGCTCGTACTTGTGCAGGAGCATGTTTTCGTTTTTAGATTTATTTAGTGTGACTGGTTGACAGTGCCCATTATTTGTACAAATGTGATCGTGAAAATGTTCAATATATATTGATAAATATTAAATGTAGAGAGAAATTGTAGTCGTGTAGGCACTGTTAATAATGAGTGAAATGTGAACGTTGATCGCGGCTCGAAGATAAAAAATAATTAAGCAACAGAAGTACAAAACCTAATGTTCTCTGTTCACGGCAGAGTTTTTCATGTCTGACAAAGTAATTTGTGTGTAGTGTCAAACCGACTTCAAATATGTCTTTGAGAGGTCAGCTATCTACCACCTGCAGACGAGGTTCGAGCAGAATCACACCTGGAAATGTGCACAGATTTTCAAGGTTTTGGCTTATCAGTTGCCACTGCTCTATAATGTGAAATATCAGTTCGTTAGCAATTTCTTAAAAAAAAACACGTACTAGACCAGGTAACTTACTAACCACTGCCTGAATAATACAGAGTTATTCAATTTTAGTGACCTGAGTCTTAGTGCCTTTCTTAGCATTTTCAAACTCAAACGGCTACTTCCTGAATCTAAACTGTCACTTCTTTGATGCAGGATTGGAGCAGCATTTTAATTTAGTCGCTGGTGCGGATATCAGCGACTTCTTAATTTTTTATGTAACTTTGGTTAAATAGTAACGTTTCATGAAAGACAATGTAAAATAAAACTGTTGCTATGATTTTTTGGCCTCTATTGCCAAACATTCAGTGAATTCAAACATGGCTTATTTTTGTGTCGATTAGCCCATGATTTTGACGTGTCCAAAAAGAATCTTGAGTCTCAGGATATTTTTACACGGGCAAGTTTCTCAGTGGCAGAGCCAATATAAACACCACTACTAGTATAATATATAGAATCCCTCCTTACAGTTTTGTACAAATAAATAACATGTTGTTATAGTAATATAGAGACCATCATTATTTTCCTTGCTTCTTGGATTCATTTCCAAGAGTATTTTGAACCAGTTAGGCTTACTAATTTTAAAATTAATATCTCATTTTTTATTATTATAGTTTGTATCCTAAGGTAATTATGTTATCATAACGATTCATAATCAAAATGCACAGCCATCTTAAGGAGGTTGTTTAGTAAACATAGCGACACAATGGGGAATTAAAGATCCACATGTGAATTGAAATTTGACATTCATTTGCCATTGAGTCCACTTCCTTTCCTTGACCGTCGACCACCACCCTCCCCCAAGATGGGCATGATTTCACGGCGAATCTTTCCACTGCTTCGTCTCCGTCTTCCAGTGCAGAGTAGTGCCGGTGAGCGAAGCTGCTGCTCGGTACAAACGTATAGAGAGAGCGAATTCTGTACTGCAATAGCAAATATTCATCGAATGGACGTATGTTTTTAAATACGAAACATTCCTTTGGCAACCACCTGGCTGTGGCTTAAAGATACGACCTTTTACGGAGCAAATTTTTTGAAGAATGTAAGAAAGATGAACGAACTTGTCATCAAACTCCAATATTTTTCGAGATTTTACCAACTGTAATTTGTTGTTTGATTGATATTGACAATGTAAACTCATTTTAAAAAGCCAATCTGAATTATATCACAGGTATTGGACTGCATTTCGAGCACCCGGCAAATAACGGGAACCATGATTGAAGAAGCTCGCTATAATATTGTATCTGGAGGGGTGGTTAGTGCCAATGCCAAGAACCACCCCACCCAGATGACATTTGCTTATTCTGATGCTGAGGGTCGATTGTTATTCACCAAAGTACATATTGTGAAAAAGAAATAGAGATATCAATAATGATACCATAGATAGTAAGCCACCGCATTTTGGCACATTAAGGTTATCTGCCTGACCTGAAACATGAAATTTGTTTGAATCAAGGAATCTTTACATTTAAATCTACCTTTAGTATACATATATGGGTGAGGTACTTATTTTCCATCAATGGTAAGTTCCTAAATTTTAAATTCACCAGTTTTTGTTACAGGGCACAACACAGGAAGGTAAGTAGTAGAATAATTTTGGACTTTGGTACCGTTTGACAATTGGTAAAGATTTGTCCATCTCTGCTCTTGCCAAGATCGCTGGGCAAGTGAACCGATGCATCGTACACTGAGAACTCGACCGGGGAAAAGATGCTGCCTCGCTTTGATTTGCATCGCTACGGTAATTGTCTCCAGCTTGGTATCCAAATACTGGACGGAGTTATAGGTGGTGACCCAAGATGAATTTGCCTGAAATAAAACAGAGGTTGAAATCAATTTGATTTGGTAGATAATGGCACTATAGAAAGGCAAGATTGCATTCTCTATATTTTCTACAGATGGAGAATGTGAGAAAACTTGAACCATGGCTTAGTAAAATAAACACTTTCTTTTGACTGGCTGTATTTTTTCCTAGCCTATCCTGCAGTGCTTGTCCTTTTTGTATTGGAGGACACAAAGGATCTTGCGGCAAATTTGAGTAAGGAAACCCAAACTGTGATTGGTCCCTTAGGGTGCCTACAAGCGACAAGACTATGAACGTGAATGCCAAATTATTTCACGTTATTCTAACACCCCACCAAAACAAGCACTGTTGTTTAAAAAAAAGACAACATCTTCCCTAAGTATTCCTACAAGTATTACAGGCATTTATCTTGATCGCTGTGAATGTACAGTGGGCGGCTCATTTCAAGTTTGTAGAGCCCTCAGGAAAGTGCCTTGGTGCTCCTGTCGGATTGCTGATTAGCAGCCGATACTACCAGATACCTAAGAAATCTCTGTGTTTTGTCTCGTGTTGCACAATATCTTTTGTGTCATCAAGGTATTTGCAAACACTAATGTATATCTCACCTTTGCTCCATTTACATACCAAGCCAATTGGGTAACTGGCAAAGAAGGAGACGACGTACAATTTATGTCAATTATGTCCCCATCACGGTAAACACCTTGAAGACCAATAATTTTTGGAGATTCCATCGGCAAAGCTGAAGCCGAAAAAAATTACAAAAGGTTCTGTTGGCTCGTGTCTATTTCCTGATCTCAGCACTTGTTTTCAAAAAAAATGTTTTACCGCCTCGGTAAAAAAGCTAACATGTCCACTAAAAGTTTCCCAACATGCCGCAAGCTTTACTGTTCACTTCTTCAGGAGTTTGCAAAATGTTGGGAGACTGCAAGTGGACTTCTCAGCATTCTTCCCCAGTTTGTAAAACAAATTTTTTGGAAATTAAAAAAACCATTGCAACAGGTATAAATCAAATTTTTAGGTGTAGCTTTACCTATGATGGTCATGATGGCTTTTGCTGTGGTCGTATGAAATACAGGAGCTTCTGTAGATATCTCACATGTATACGTTCCGCTACTAGCCAAGGATAAGTTGCGTAGAGTCACTTGGTATTCGTCTGAATCTTCAAGCTGAAATCATTTGGCTCAAAATGTGAAACCAGACCATGCAGTTGTCGAGGATATTGTGATGAGATCAGCAGGCTTACGTAGGTGTATGTTTTCATGGCGGTGATCAATTAACAAAATTATTTTTAGGTTTTTGTGCACTTTTTTTGCAAGTTGCAAGTTTGTCATTTTCCAGAATGGCCAAAATTTCCCACATTTTAGCTAAGTTACTGTGTTTTCAAAATTGCAACAATCCTTGATGGAAAATGCAGGAAACAAGGGAAAAAATATTTAACCATCCTTGTGAGTCTAGAATTCTTGGGTACATTTTGGGTACACTATTTAGCTATTTCTGGTACTTACATTCACCAGAACTCCAGATAGCTGGAAAGATTGCTTTTGTGGAAATTCTCTGGGCACATATCTATAAAACTCATAATCATTTTTGTACCATTTTATGGAGTACAATGTTGCCGATGACCCAAGCTTGTACATACACCTGAGTGTGGCATTTTCTGATGCTTGCTTGAAATTTGGCACGGATATGTCAATTAGGCCACAGGCTACAAAGAAAATTGTGGTAAACAAAATATTTGCTTTTGTACTTAGTATTGTAATAATTTACATTCAAATAACTACCTAGTTTCAGCTCTTTGAAAATGTAGTCCTAATGCATAATGATAGAATAATGCTAATTCGATAAACGTACCTACATTCCACTGAAATGTTGCAAGAAAAAATATTGTGAGCAATTTCGATTCCATGTTGCTAGAAGATAAAACTGTAACTGACTTAAGTTTAGTACCTATATTTTGTTTAATTGGATTGATATGCCCATTGTCTGTAATCCTGTTAGGTTTGTCACGACTTGTTATGGTATAAGTTCCAGCAAAGTTTAAAGTGAGGCTTCTTTTCGTTAAAAATAGTATGGCCCATGAATCAGCCTTTGTATTTTCTTAAATAAATTGCCACCCAAAATTCCATGAGGAAATAATCTTCATTACCGTTTACAAATCAGATAGGTGGCCTACAGAAATGTACGGAATCAAATTTGAAATCCTTAAGCGGTACGAATGACTGATGCCTACGGTGGCTACCAATCAAATGAGTGCATTTCAAATTGCAAATGGCTGCATGCGAGGGCTAGCTTCGTCAGTTTATTCGTTCAAAGTTTCAAGTCTAATAGATAGCAGAAAAGAAATCACCATGTCGAACCCATTGGTACATTGTCAGTTATGGATGGGAGGCGTAAGTCTACATTTTTATTTAGATTTAAACACGCGGTATGTGACTTTTGTCGGCTTAGGTAAAATTTTGAGGTTATGACTGTGATCACCACAAACATAGAGTACCACAAAGTTTGTTTTAAAGAATCTTATATTGATAATATTTTCAGCTGGAACCGTACATGACTGAGAGCTTCGTAATGTCTGCATTTCAACGGATGGACGAGCACCCTCAAAATGTCAAAGTCATGAGAAACAAGTTTACTGGCGAACCAGCCGGATATTGTTTTGTCCACTTTGTCACCGATGAAGCAGCCCTCAATGCAATGCACAAACTAAGTGGAAAAATTATACCAAACTCACAACCAGTAAGAAATATGTAAAATTAGTCAAATTACATAATGAGAAGATCACTATGCATGCTCATATGACTGAGGTTTTGTGTTATTGTTCTTAAAAGTACATTTTTCTGGCAGCCTGTGAGGTTCAAACTGAATCACGCTAGTACAACAGGCCGCCCACCTATTGAACGAGAATTCTCACTTTGGGTTGGAGATCTCACACCAGAAGTAGATGATTACAATCTGTACAGGACATTTGCATCTCGGTATCCATCTGTCAGAACCGCCAAAGGTGAGTTGTTTCCTGGGCGTACCAGAAGAGTGCCCCTTTCGTTTATTGTTTTAAAAATCCTGACTTTGAATTCATTTTTCAGTAATCCTTGATAATGTGGGCTTCAGCAAAGGCTATGGTTTCATCAGATTTGCAGGAGAAGAAGAACAAAAGGCATGTCTTCAGGCAATGAATGGGTATAAGGGTCTTGGAACTAAGCCTCTTAAAATCAGCAATGCTGTACCAAAACCACACCGATTTGCAGGGAGTTCAAGGTAGGCACAAAACCTTTATGCTTAGTGGAGCAGTTGACAATGTTTTGTTTTGAGATTTAAAACATGGCTGTATATTAGCAATAATAGGAATGTGTCAAGTTGCAATTGTTTACACCTTTGTACACATTATATTCGCTGTCAGCAACGAAACATGTTACTAGACATGTTCCATGACAGGAGCAAGAAATTACAGCTGTTGCTAGCACAACTTACCTGATTTCCTGCAAGGAAGCTGGGCCAGTAGCACGATCTAAAGTACTTCTCTTGAGTGGTCTTACGTATAGCACCAATGGAGTTGGTGCCGAGATGGATATTAGATCAAGGTTACCCGTAGCGGGTTGGTGCTAGGTAACCACCGATAGTAGCATGATGGTATTACAAAATGAAAGTGGCTATTAGGTAAGGGTCCTGTGGTCGCAACTCGTAATTAAAATAAACGGTTTAAAACCAGGTTTAACTTGACAAATGTGGACACAGCCTTGTCTATAAGCCCCCATGCTATCTTTTTCAGTTATGTAATATACAAATATTTGGTCTCATAGAATGTTGTGTCCTAAACAGATACAATATTTAACGCTCTATGTGAACCTCTAAGGTGTAGTTTTGAAGATAGGTAACGCAATGTCAGAAATTTTACCACAAGCTCTTATTGCAATGAAAACTTAACATTTTTAGCCAGACGAACAATAAGCGTTGCTGGCCTAGTCACCTAGTATGTCCACCTAAGGGAATTTATAGCAAGTTCACCGAAATCCTGTTTAATGCGCAGAGCGTTGTCACATATTCTTTGGTAGTAGGCAGTTGACAACAGCAAGTGACCATCCAACCTTTTGCAGCCCGACTTCTGGAAGCACGACCAGTGGCGCTCCGCCTGTCCCAACCGCTACGGGCAGCTACAACTCAGGCCAGGACTACAGCCAGTATTATGACCCGAACTATTGGTCCTCGTACTCGGGCTGGCAGGGCGGATACTATGAGGGGGCAACGGACCCTTCGGCCAATGGCTACCAGATGAGCCAAGACTATATGCAGGGGCAAGGCTACAGCGAGAACGGCAACGCCAATGATGGACTGGAACTTGTCGGTAAGTTGCATCGAATTGTGTGCTAAAGCTTTTCTATTTTTGTACTTATTTATTATTTATTTTCCGTGTCCGGTCAGACAACAAATTTCCAGTAGTTAGCGACGGATATTGCCTTGTCGTTAGCTAAAT
>QKMV01000195.1:0-27930 GCA_003287335.1 Lednia tumana
TTCCAATACTATTTTATTATTCTATTTGTTATAATTTATTTAAACATTTTTATGGCTCCAGACCATGCCTGAGACTTCGTTCAAAATTTCAGAGGGCAATTAAGAACCAAAATAGTAAAGGAAAAAAGCCAAAGGAGGCAGTGCATGATGATGCGCATTTCAGATTATAAGTGATAAATTTTTCATTTACCATTCGGAAAATGCTAATTGCATGGGACTTGGGCTTTAAACTTGCCGGGACCAAGTAGATATCACAGTTTCCAGAAAGTTAATTAGTTTTACAGATTTTTTCATTTTCTTTGTTATGAAGCTTTTTTTGTAGCTCTTCTAGGGCACCAAAGTGATAGCACATTTATAATACTAAGAAAATAAATAATATTTTCTAGGATTTATTTTGGGAATGAGCATTATTTTGTTTGCACAATGAGGCATCTATCGGGTCCATGAAGTTATTCTCTAGGTAGGTCAAAAAAAAATCCAGCTACCCAGGTATTAAATTTGGAACCAGATAGTGCAGCATCGGAGACCCAGGCATACATACAGGGCATCTTTGTTTTGAGTAATAATCATGCTTGTATCTAGACTAGGCCCATCCCAGTTTTAATGATAAAAGATATGTATCTACCTCTTTCACGAGCTCGCTGCTGCTACTCATTACATACAGATCAGTGTGATAAAGCTGATATGGAATAAAGTTGAGCTCTAACATAAAACAATTTTGAGCCACATTGTCCAAATTAAATTCTGTGCACGGATCCCACTCAGCATAAATGTTGAGGTAAGTTTCCTCCGTAGGTTCACCGCTTGATTTGATTATTGTTATACCAATTACAAACTCATTGACAGTTTCAGACTTGTTGAATGCATCAATTGAGATAATTTCTGCTCCACCTTTAGTTAGAAGGAAAAAATCAAGAATTAATAAATACATCAAGCACTAAGATATGAGCATCATATTGAACATTGTATCAGACTAGACTACATACTTGGAATGTAAGTGAAAAGAACCTCCTTCACAGTGGGTCGTAAGAATCCTTCTGTTGAGTCTTTCAGGAATTCAAATGAGTAAACTTTTCGTTTAAGCGAGGCTACCAAAAATTTGTTGCGCCCATCTGACATACAGAATTTTGCCACTGAATACACGTTACCTTGTGATGGCAAAAGAAAGTAATGTGCATCGACGATGTTCTGCATGAATAGAAAACAATAAAAATATAGTATCAGAGACACTGGTAGGCAGTGCAGGCATTGGTGCAGGAAAGGCAAGATGCCTGCATCTGTATCACATTAGCATCTAGTCAGTACTTGGCACCATAGTAATTTAATCTAACGCAGGCAAACGAAGGTGAGTTATATTACGCATACCATCGTAAAAATGCTGTGTTTCAAATCGTTAACAAATAACACGGTAACACAGCTTAGTAGCCAGCACACGCCCTTGCACAAGACCTCGTGTGGCCTAACCAAACCTGACCGTTCAATTTGACAACTGACACTGACAGATCAGTCATTAGCCAACGGGGCATGAAATGTGTGGATGTCAATTACGATCTTGTGTCACTGGCAGTGTTTTTATAAAGTTATTGCGAATATAAAAAGCTAACTTGTGCAACTTTTCTAGGTAAGATTATCAAAAATTTATTTCTAATTCAAGTCAGAATAATTCGCGGCTCTGAAACATTAAATATGGGTTCTTCTGGTACAATTGCTAACCCCTCTTAACCTTATCTTTTGCATGTTAGGGAAAATAAGCATGTGGTAGTCGGTAGTATTCGGCAATGATCCTCTCCAATCCAAGGCAATTCGTTCACGATCTATTGAGCCGTTTTGGTCATTTCATAGGCGGCTTAAATCATAAAATCATACTAATTCTCATAGTAAGTTCACTCTATTTATTATTAAAAACTTAGTTAGGTTGAATTCAGACGGAATTATTGGGGAGTTGTTTGATAGTAGGTGCCTGTAGCTGTTGCATTAAGTGTCAGTATTGGTGTTTACAAACAGATTATATGTTTTCAGTTACTTGTCTCCACACCAATCATCAGTATGGTGGTAAGTAACTCTTTATTTGCTTAAAAAACTTCTCTGTGTTGATTTTTAAGCATGCTACCATCATTAATATCAATGGTTTTAGAGCACATGGGTAATGCTTGAAGGGGTTCATATTGTTGGACACTTTTCAAAATAGTTGTAACACAAGTCACAATCTCCCAGAAAGTGAGTTTTTGTACTACGAGGCGTACTAGAAGGAAACTTAATTTTTTTACTGATTTGGTGCTATCAGAACTTATCACAACAGAAAGCCAACACTTAACACCTGAGTACTGCCACAGGATTGGTCAAGAACAAAAATAAAAAATTAAGAACAGCACAGTTTGGCACATGCCCATTGCAATGCTTTGTTTCTAGCTAGCATATAGTGTGTGCTTGTAAAAAGTCCCTTCATTGGGGTGAGAGCCAAATCTCTCACTACTATGCTAAAAATATATACCTACAAACTAGTTTTTTTTGGCCTTAAACAGTAGACGACAACTAGCATTTTTATACCAGGTACCTATGAACGTCGTGTGCCAGACGAAGTGATTCTCATTGAATTTTCACTAATTTAGAAGTGATTCTTATCTTATCTTTATTTGCATATTAACTAGGCCCTCTATCTAAAAAGTCTACTGTTGAACTAAATAAGTGCAGGTTACTAGCTTAATTTTCACATGGTGTTTCTAGACTAGCCAGAGGCAGAATGAACTAATTTTCAATGTCCAGTATCCAGTTATCATACATCTTCTAGTTTGAATCAACTTAATTTTCATTATATTATGTTAGTAATTGGGTTAGATCAATACCTATTTACTCCTAACATCTGAATTTGCAAGAATATTAGTCAATTGTAGGGACCTACTGCTGAATAAGCCAGCTTATTTATTTTTCAAGTCGTATTGCGAACACCAGCAACACCATGCCGAGCAAGTCGTCAGGTAGTCATCGTCGACGCCGTCAGAACGTAAATCGTAGACGGAAACTGCGCAAGATGGCCTCAAGCGATTCGACTGGGGAAAACTCTGATGGAACAGAAACATACGATGCCGATGTTGATAATCAAGATGTCCATGAGATGCTATTGATAAAAAAATCACAGCCTAAGAGCAAGTTAAAATCAACCGTTAAAGTTTCTGGTCTCAAGCAAGATGAAGCAGAAAATGTGTGGACTTTGTCGATTCAAGTTTTTATACCTTTTCTGGTTGCGGGGCTGGGAATGGTGGCAGCGGGAATCGTTTTGGATATTGTTCAGGTAAGAAGTCACATTTAACAATTTGAATTATCTCTCATTCTTAATGTAATTTGGTTACTAGGTGATTCATTAGTGATCAGCAAGAAAGTTTTAAATTGTTAATAGCCTCTTAATCCTTGACCTTTTAAAGATGAACTTTAGAAAATGCTTAGATGTGTGTGCATTTCTGCACTGCTGACAGATCACTAATGCCTGAGGCCTGCAACATGTTGATAAAAATTATGCCTTTGCAGCTTTATCTAGCACGTGCAAGTTGAAAAATAAAGGAATAGTTTTTTTTATGGATTAGAGTCTCCTTACCAGGGTTACCCTTACTGAATATGCAAAACATTAAAATTTTTCATAAACATGTAAATTCCACTCGCCATCAAAGAAAGCTGTAGTTACTGACGTTCTTTTTCAGCACTGGGAAGTCTTCAAAATTGTCTCAGAAGTTTTCATATTAGTACCAGCTCTTCTTGGCTTGAAAGGAAACCTGGAGATGACGCTAGCCTCACGTCTCTCCACGCATGCAAATTTGGGTCACATGGACAACAGTCAAGATCGATGGAGCCTGATACTTAGCAACCTAGCACTGATTGAATGTCAGGCTATTGTCGTTGGTTTCCTGGCTGCATTAGTAGCGGTATCATTGGGCTGGATCCCACATGGAATAATCAATTTCCACCATGGGCTACTGCTGTGCGCCAGTAGTTTAGTGACCGCTTGTGTTGCTAGCCTCGCGCTTGGTACGTTAATAGTCATCACCTCCATAAAGTTGATACTAGCTACCTCTGTTCAGTTGTCCACAAAATAAACTCCCAATTTTTTTTAACATTCTCATGTTTGTTTTATAATAGGCCTGGTAATGATTGCTGTTATCATTCTATCGCGACGATACAACATCAACCCAGACAACGTTGCCACTCCGATAGCAGCAAGCTTGGGAGATCTCACAACACTCGGACTGCTTTCGTTGACTGCTTCGGTGCTTTTCGAACAATTAGGTTAGATTAATTATATAGATTTATGATACTCAAATGTATTATGTATGAGCTTGGTTTATAATCTACTTTTTTATAATGGTTTTAGTGTACCAAAACAGGTGGAATTCATATTTTTTTCCATTATAGGGTCACGTCCTTGGTTGTCACCGGTGATAATTGTCTCGTGTCTTTTGTTAACTCCCATCTTCGGCTGGTTTGCGGCAAAAAACCATTACACCAAGGAAGTTTTGTGTTCAGGCTGGACGCCTGTCGTAGTTGCAATGGGTATCAGTAGGTGAGAAAGTTTTTGGTTTTACACAACACAGTGAGAGCACATTTCAAACATTTGGCCTGATTGAAAAAATAGGAACCATATAAAATAATCTATGTGTTATTTGATTCTAGTGTTGGAGGCCTTATCCTGGATTTCACAGTTTCCAACTACAAAGGCATTGCAGTTTTCCAGCCAGTCATAAATGGAGTTGGTGGTAACTTGGTGGCTGTACAAGCCAGCCGAATGTCGACCTCCCTCCACAGGGATTCGAGACCAGGCACTCTTCCGAGCTATGTGAAGAAGTTATGTCTCACCCCTTGTGCTGCTTTCTGTGGGGCAGGTAAGATTAATTATACGTGCACTGAAATTCAGCCAGGTATTCGATCACTACTCCAATCCACTTTTAATTGCCGTTTTGCTCCATTTTCATGTGGACCTCATGTCTTTGCTGTAGAAAATTACTAGTATGGCAGATGACGTAAAGATATCTTTGAACCTCACTAGGCTTCAATCGTAAATAGCGTTCACTCAGATTCTGGGAAGAACATTTCTTATTGCAGACATTGAAAATTATGTTTTTTTTAGGTGGCCATGCCAGCACTGCAAGGGTTCTTTTGATGATGGTGATCCCTGGGCATCTGATATTCTCTTACACCATTAGTTACTTACAAGCGGGTCACACTTCGCTCACTCCTATCTTCGTCATTGTCTACCTCATTGCCGCAATGCTTCAGGTAAGAATGGTCTTATTACTAATACTGTGTTTGCAGTACAGTCGTTGATTTTGATCAACTAATCGGGATAAAAAAGCTAGACTGGATGAACAGAGTTGAACTAAGTTGAAATAATGATGAAATCACTGAACTGAACATGTTTCATTCGAGGGTCAATGTTGTCTTACCTAAAAACCTTACCTTACCTTTAAATTTGTATTATCTTCTTTAGGTGGTTCTTCTACTCTACATCTGTCATGTGATGATCCATTGGATGTGGACTTTAGAAACGGATCCCGACAGCTCTGCTATTCCTTATCTGACTGCTTTAGGAGACCTCCTAGGTACAGGCCTGTTGGCATTAGCTTTCCAGTTCCTTTACGTGATTGGGGATAAAGATGCAGATGTTGGTGACTAATCAAATCAGTACCTAACTAGTAATTACGTACCTACCTAGACCATCTTTGAGTATGTAGTGTACCCAGCATTATGATAAATCACAGTCTGGTAGGTTTCTGGGATTGATATCCCTACATTAGCTGGAATAGAACCGCGGTTACTCATTTCGGTTCTTTGGTGGATGAAATGGTCCAGAATCCATGTCATAATCAGCCATCAGAATTGATCGTTTATTGTATGGCAATAGGTTTTTAATTTTACCGTTAAATATTGACAGGAGAAATGAATGTTAATTAAAACTTTTGAATGTTGAGTCAGATAATATCATTGAACAAATTTTAGATTGGTTTGAGGCTTAGATTGGCTTTAAAATGTAACCATTGTTTGTTTACAAACATGATCAATGTATTTTTAATAATATACATATGAACATATGTACATATATACATATATAGATATGTATGTCATTGTGACATAGTACTTCATTTTATTGGCCAATGTAAATAATTTTTAACACTTGCAGTACGTACACAAAATATGGAAACAAGGCTGTGCTAGATAACTGTATAACTGTCTATTGGGTGCCATTTATGGGTTCTTTGGGTTGTCAATGGGTTCTTTTCAGCATTGAATTTGATGACTGGTTTCATCTTAACTGAATCACAACACAAAATCTTGTCAGTGCAGAGGAAGTTTCCCAGCCTCATGCCCATTTTTGTATTAACTTAAGATAAGGTACGTAACTAACAACTAGTTTCACTAAATTTTGGTAATTTCATTTAAAATATATCGGGGACTGCTTTTGAAAGGGAAGAGATGATAATATTGCACATTGTTATCAGAGGATCTGAGTGGTGACAGGGGCGTTTTAAGTTTATCGCAGCTCAATTGTAAATATCCGATGAATTATGATAGGTACTTGGGAAGCACCAATATTTTTAAGTTTCACCAAGAATATGGCAAACCTTTGTGTTGGCTTTGTCAGTGTTCCCGATTCCGTCGTCAATAACAATGGGCAGAACTCACGGCAATGCTTCTCAAGTAACGTTCGAGCTTAGGGAGAGAGAGAGAGTCTCTCCCTCTCTCTCAAAGCATGCCGAAAATTTAACTTACCATTTGTAAGGCTGGGCTATTTAGCTAAAGCTATTTAACTGAAGTTCAGCCAGACTATTGTGTTCGATTCAGAACTCAAAATGTGAAAACAATATTTCATTGTTGACGATCTGGGGTTAGGGAGAGGGGACAAGCATTGGATTTCTGGATCTAGAGGTGCTCAGTTCCTGAAAACGCCCCTGAGTTCAGGCAAAGTAAGATAAAAAAGAGTTTTGGAGCGTTACCTGCAATTTATATGTATTGTAAAAAGTGCTATTGCTGTTACTTGTTGAGTTGAACTTGTTTTAATTATATCTTTTTAGCTAAGTGCCATTTGGGCTGCATATCAAATCTGGCTAGTTTTGATAGGTTTGAGTAAATCAGAGCCTTCTCCATGATATGGGGTCCCTTTGCTCTTATGGGTGAAATGTGTTGCGACTTACGACATCCTTGGATTGTGGAGATCTTATCAAAATGAACCTCTTCTTCGGTGCCTACCAGCACCTAAACATCTTTAAAAAGACTGTAACCTGTAAACCTTTCAAAAATGTTTCTTCTAAATGGTCGTTAATTATAAATCTAAAGACACTAAGAAAATTTCTGCTCCCAACAAGTCAGCAAAAAAGTGGTCAGACTCACCATTTTTCAGCGTGGGTGCTCAAATAGAAATCTCCCATCAGAAATAACTCATTGAATGTTTTGACCCAAAGCGTTCGTTCTTGTTTTCAATGTGTATAAGAAAAATTTGCGCTGCATTAGGTGCTTTATTTTAGCCACAATCAAGTGTACGGTAGAAGTGTGTCTTAATTTAAGAGAATTCTTGGGCTTTTTCTGCGTTGATGAAGTCTGTGCCAGTCGTAATCTCTCATAGTTTGTGTAAATTTATGGAGTTTCGATAATATTTTTTTGACGGCCATTTTTTACGATTGTGATACCGTTAAGTATATATGAAAATTAACATTTTTGCAGGTTACAGTATCTTGGTACTAGGTACCTCCCTACATATCGAATTTCTTCCTTTGTCATGCATTAGCTGAGTTTGTGATGTTTGTTATATAAAAGGCATTCTATTTATACTAACATAGAGGAATGGTTCATATCTAGTCCACGATTACGCCAACAAAATAAGTATTTTATGTTCCAGTTGGTATTTATTCACATGCCCAATGATATTTTGTTGTTTAAATATTTTGTTTGTACCTGCCTGCCAATTCAAGGAAATCATGGGAATGCATGGTACATGATTACTTCATGTTATATTTTTAATCTTTCATATTGATTATCTGGATTATGGATTTTGGACTTTTTAACTAGCAAATATCATCATGGTGTCATATTTATCACCGCCATTAAATGAAAACCATGCTGATGTGCATTTTGATTGTAGATGTCTGCTTTTTGTGCATTGTCAGCTTCTTGCCATTGTCTTACATAAGCATTTGTGTGTGTGGGTTTGGTTGGAGGGGGGGGGGGGGGGGGGGGGGAGGAAGCCAAAGAAAGCTTCAAAGTGCCTTTAAAAATCTTATCTCATATTAAGCATCATTGATGTCTGTATTATCTAGGTACCTGTCTAGAACAAAATCATGCCCATCTCAGGACATCTTCATTCAACTGTGAGGGAATAAAATGTTGTGATTTGTGTTGTTCAACGACATACATATTGTGCATTGTACATAAAATGATCGTCTGTTTTGAGACAGTCCTTCAAATGATTGTACATGTTTTGAAAATTATCGAATATTTTTTCTAAAATGAACGAATGTGTTATTACATTGACCTTTCTTTTCTGTTTGTTTGTAAAGCAAACCTTCCTCTACTCCTATGATCTTATCACTTATTTTGTAATATGGGTAGAATGTAGCCACGGAAATGTGAGTGTAAATCAACAGTCATTTTGTAGCGCGTGGGGCTTGTCGGTCCCTGGACTAGCGATTAAATATATCTGTTCAAATATTCGTTATGCATAAGATTTGATTGTGCCTGGGTGGGGTTCAAAGTGGGCTGATGATCTCTAAAATCAAAAAATTCTGCGATGCTGGAATTTGGTAGGAGGCTTGGGCATATATAGGAAGTAGGAACGCATGCAAGAATTCCCCCTCTCCTTGGCAAAAATGGTACGGACGCATGCAGTAGCCCTATCATAACGTGTAGCTGCACAAATCTCCTCAGTCCTCGTCGTTGACGTATCCCACTAACCACCCAGCATCCATTAATCGGCAAATCTGCTAATTATAAAGCAAGGTCGTGGTGCTATTGTATACGATCCAACTCGCGAGTACAATAATACGGTCATCACATGGATGAAGCTGCTCGTTCATCTAAGCTTTCACAATCTAATCGGCCAAATGTCAGAACAACGACCACAAGCTCCTAGGTAGAGGCGACTCTTGCCCATATTTTGTGATCCAAAAGAAGTACTTAAAGTTTGTGACCAAAAAGCGGTTGAATTTGTCATTTGAGAATTGGTTTCCGGGCCCTAACGCTTACATTTCATTACGATGGGTGATTGCACCTAAAAGAGGTTTGAAGGTCACGAATAGTTGGTGAAATGAATGAATTCCAATTTCCTACCTAATTTCCCTGGAAGCAATATGCTGCACAAAATGTGTCCAGCTGCAAACAATGCGCCCGATAGCCGGCCTTTTCCACTCTACCGACTGATAGTGTTTTCCACCGCCACCCTTTCTCGCTGATAGCCGGTGAGAGAACATGCTATTCATCCCAATTTCAAAAATACATAATGAATCCCTTCCTTCCAATATTGAATATTAATATAACATGGCCTCAGTTCTCATTCAGCTTTTTTCTATTCTCACTAATTATTTAACGAGGTAAATTTTAACCGTCTTACTTGACCGCTAAATAAGCGCTCTCAATTTCACCACCGAATGTTTTTTTCCCAGCTGATCCTTTAGGGTTTTATTCCGTGCTCGGAAAACTTGAATACAAATCAAGTCAATTTATCGCGCGTCAGACTGTTGGTTATGGATAGATGGATGGATGGATGGATTGATGGATGGATGGATTGATGGATGGATGGATGGATGGATGTATGGATGGATGGATGAATGGATGGATGGATGAAAATGCTTGGTGCTGGTTGGAATCAAATCCATAGAATCCATAGAATCTTGATAGAAATACAGATCAGCAGGAGCCTGAATGGTATGATCCCATTTCGCAGTCAATCTGATGATCTGATCTGAGACATGGTCGGCTTGCCTCTAGCATGCCTAGAGCATTATCCCTTCCTAGTTCCTTCCCTCGGACTCGATCTCGGTCTTGGTCGGTCTCGCTGTGTAACATGCAGCCAGCCAAACCACCCACCTCTAAATACAATATGACTTTGCACCATGAATAATTTAACAAGTGTACTTTCTAGCCTGCGATCTCATCAAGTTGTATTATAGTAAGTAGCTCATCCAGCGAAGCAGTGTGCCGGCGTGCAGGATTAGGATTATCTCAAACCATCTACCGATTTGGATATTGAACATTTTTGAGAAAATTCTTTTTTTAGTAGATAACATTATTATGCTAGGGATAATGTTTGGAAGTATAATGAATCGGTTATGTAAATTGAAAGAGTAGCGTTTCTTTATAGAGGACATGTGGATAAAAATAAGAAGATGACGAGTGCAAGGTGAGCTGGAGAATTCGTTATCAGTAACACCTGTTGCTATTTTGGGTTGCAAAATGTTCCGACATGGCACGAGAAGCAATTAGGATGTGGAAGGAAATGTGCAGCATGCTATGCTCTAATATTAATTTGCATGCGTTGGTTTATTTGGTCGGAGCGGAATCGGATCCCAGGAGGTACTTTTCAGAATACTTTTCCAAATAAGAACTTACGTAGCTATACACTAGTAGATAGTATGAGTACAAATGGGATTAAAATGAACAAAAGACTACAAGAAAAACAAATCGCAGACCTACCTGAGGGTGCATGTAGTATTTTACACCTAAAAACTGAGCTGTGAGTTGGACCAGACTGCACTTACATGTACGTTACGCTTGCATGCATCGAAGCAACCTACCATTGTGAACTTGGATTTCAAGATATCTCTTTGAGATATAATCGTATGCTATCTAGGAAAATATAGAAATGGGTGGTATTTTTCCTTGACACTGAATAATTAATAGTTAATACTAATAATCATAGAATTGCCGTTCGTAAACACTAAGACGCAACATTTTAGGCCGAATTAACGATTCGTTTTTATCAATGATCATTGTTGCAACTTGCAATTACTATGGAAACAAGGTCGTCTATTGGGAGCAATGGGTAATCAGATCGCCACGTGTAGTTTCTTACGCTCGTCTTGATCATTTCAGATCATATTATTTATTCCTATAACCATATTAAATCTGCTTCTCTTGGCGAAACCATTATATACTTGTTGGACTTCAGTTGAGTTAATTCACCGTTTTTCTGTTAAGGGTCACTATATCAATAATGGTGCAAATTTCAACAAAAAAAAAACAAATTTGACAGATAAGATTCGTGCATGATAAAAATGCTTCTTGTGTAAACAAGAAAGAAGTTCGTGCGGAATCGTCTTATTATAGAACTGCATTAAAAATATTTGCAATATGATAGTTAGTGATTACATGTTCGTAACCACAACTATACTAACTTCAAGGCAAATCTGAAAGCTAACTGTTGGTCAGATTTCCACGTAAACAGTACACGAAATTGGCTACGATTCAAGTGATCGCTTAGATTCGATGTAGTACCGAAGTGAATTTTTGTCGACAAGTTTCGCAGTTGGAATGCACTTTTTTAGTCAAAATTTCGAACTTTGACGGATTTTGATTACTTCAGTTCTTTAACACAACGAAGAATGTTTCGGGTACGGAACAATCTCGTAAGAAGGTTAGTTCTTGACGATTAATTCATTAATTATTTCTATATACCTTTACCATTATACCATTTTCTATAATTATTACTTTCCCATGCAAAAAAAGTCTGCGTCAATAACATTGAAGAGCGCCAATAAATTGAATATACATATTTTCACTTAATGAACTACGAAGGATGTGCCAAATGTTGTCCAAGATAAGCTATTGCAATTTGTGACTCGTTGCTCGTGCGTCAATGGCAACCATAATCATATTTTTGTGATTATTTCATTCAGAAATTCTTGTGAGCTTTTTGTATTTTTTTAAAATAATTCAGTGTAACGTGTGTATTTTTAATGGCCGCAGTATACACATTTTGTGACAAGTTTTTACATTTCATACTGGAAAACTATTGCCAACTCATATTAAAAAAACATCCCTCATATAAAGTCTCAGTAAAATGCGTGCCTTTCCCAAAAAATTAAGCTACGTGCAATTTCGCTCTTACTTCCTAAGGCTCAATGGATTGTAGACAGATTTCGCCCACACAGTAGTATATGCTATTCCCACCCTATAGCCGTCAGCGATATCCGCTTCCGTAGTTACGCTAAGGGTGGGTTAAGAACGTCGCGGCGCCGGCGACGCCTGCGCCTAGACTAATATTGACGTCGCGACGTGGCCGGAGAGTAGGTTGTAGTCGTAACAGGACTCAGACAGTATCGAGAAATGTGAACGACAGAAGTGTATTAGCATGCCATATGCTGGTCATTGGCATTGCTAATTATTAAGTACAGTCTGGTATGGAAAATTACTTTTCGTTTGTATTGTGTATTTCTGTTTTTGTATTGGGCGTGTTCTTTAAACAAAAGTCTTAGTCACATTTATCAACTTTCGATATGGAGCACTGAGGAGCATGGTACTCTAGTCTATTTCTGGATCCCAAGAATGCTTTTCAGCACGCTTTCTTGTGAGCTTTCGTCAAATTGATTCGGGCTTCCTGATTTTGTGCGCAAAGCATAATAGATTGTTTTTGATGAATTGAACTTGTAACTAATTTAACTGAGAAATGTAAGGATTCCAATTTTCCCAGGTTGCGTCATATTGCAACGAGTGAGTGCTTTTCATTAAGTGACGTAGGCAGGTATCGATGCGTCAAACTCTAAAGCTCTCGACAAAATAATCTCTCCGCACCCTTCAAATATGTCATTATGACATTTGCAATAAAATCAATACCTATATTTAGGTGAGACTAGCATAAAATCCATATATTACCCTCCCACTCGTGCAGCTGAGCATCTCCCTGTTAGAAACGGAACTTGGTAACTTATGTAGCTTGAAAACTTTGGTATACACGTTAGCATCAACAATAGGAGGTAGGTTTTTAAGCCTTTTGCACCAAGGAATGTTTCCCACCGTATTTTAATGCAAATTCTAGAAGTTTACAGTAAAATTACTAGAGCAAACGTCCAATCCAACACCTCTAGACTAGATGATAAACTTCAGTCCTATTGTGTCTCTAGGTGGAGATACACGTGTTGTGTGACTGGGAATGGTAATGGCAACGGTTTAGTTGCTCTTGATTTGCCTATCATTTGAATGGGGCCTATTGTGCTTGCTGTTTCAAAATCGGTAAATGGAACGCAGTACTGGTGAACTTGGACTAATTTCGAATATAAACTACTTAGCAGCAGATGTTAACCGTACCGGCACTATTTTGCTTCTCTGTACCAAACGAGCAGTGAAAAATTTCGTTCGATCTCGCGTCTACGATTTTGTGTGTGTGCGTCCGTAAATAATAACCACGGCTCCCATTTCCAGTGGTGTGCCGTAGATTTGTAAGCCGATTTATTTGCCTCCGATAAGCCCATCCATCATGAAGGTAAATTTCTAAAACTAGCACGTTTTTCTTTTGAATTTCTCAGGGTGTGCTCTGGCATCAGTTTGTCCACTCCAGTCGCGAAGTGTCGATACTCGCACCTGACCATGCTTGCCGACGGAGAATTTGGAGATGAGATCCTCCAAGACGATCAGTCGAAGACGCGGCTCCCCGACGTCGTCGTTGAGACGAAGATGCTGCCCAGCGAAAATGTTCCGGCCCATCACGAAACATATCTATCTATTGCCATTCAAGTATTTATTCCGTTTTTAATTGCGGGTTTAGGCATGGTTGGTGCTGGATTGGTGTTGGATGTGGTGCAGGTAATGCACTTTTTACACTTGAGAATATGGCCAAACATAAAACGGGTTGATCGCTGACCAACAAATAAGTCTACAACGTGCTTTTCATATTTCAGCACTGGGTGGTATTCGAGGAAATAACAGAGATTGTGATATTGGTGCCAGCTTTGTTGGGGTTGAAAGGTAACTTGGAGATGACGCTAGCCTCTCGACTTTCGACACAGGCTAATCTTGGGCATATGGACACCACTAAACAGCAATGGAGCATGATTGTTGGCAATCTTACGTTGATACAAGTACGTTATGAACTTTATTTACCAAATGCAATGTAATGATGCAGACGCTACGTCTCATACCTACATCGGGATCGGGACTAACGTGCAATTGATTTCAACTTCCAGTGTCAGGCCAACGTGGTTGGGTTTTTGGCATCGGTTGTAGCAATCGTGATGGGTAGCATCAAGAGCAGAAGCATGGAATTAGATCACGCTTTCCTATTGTGTGCCAGTAGCCTGGTGACCGCTTCCTTGGCGAGCTTCGTTTTGGGTAGGTACACACACAATTGACTTTAAGAGGATTGTGAACGGTCGGCTGTCCTTGCCCTATGCATTGCTCTAGCATGGAGAGTGGTTTCGTTTTATCGGTCTAGAGGTTCCGTAACTGACACTTTTTGTGCCCCAAAAATGCTCAAAAGATCATGAAAAAATCTGTGTATTGAGAAAGAGTAAATAGATGAACCTGACTAAACCACAACCCTAAGGTGCACATAGCCTAGCCTCAAATAATGTCCAAACGTTGCTTCAATTTGGTTCCTTTAAAACTTCATAGCTCCAAGTAAATCCATATGTGGACACCAGATTATGTCAGGTACCTTTATATACTCATCCTCCATGCACTGTTTTTTTTTTAATGATCTTAGATTAATTTTTTGGACATACAAGTGTCAGATACTATCAGGACGCGCAAACCTTCGCAAGCATATCCGCCAGCCGTCCTTATCTAGTATAATATTGTATCTAGTTTCTAGTGTCTAATCTAGTATCTAGTGTCTTGTATCTTGTAACTAGTATCTTGAATCTAGTATATGCAGTCAAAATAGACAGGAGCGTCAGCCACGGGTAGGCAAAGTAGGGATCATACCTCCCTGCCAATTGTTTGAAGGGGACGCCAAAAAGGTAAATTTGCAAGTAAAATTGTTAAGAAAAGTATTTTCAAATTCCTAGATGCTTCACAAATATTAAAAAAATATCTGGCATACCTGCCTAGCGCCCGCCCGATGGGCGGAAGTTTATTTTTGCTTCGCCACAAAACTTTGGCTTCACCACAAAATTTGTTCTTCGCCTTGCACTTTGGGCTGTGTCATTCTAGACTTCATCTTTCCATTTTGGGTTCCATGTCTTAATTTGGGAATTTCGCCCAAATGGTTCCGCCCGATGGGCTTGGTATAAAAACATGGACTTTGTCTTGACAGTTTGGCTTAGCTCTGGTGTAGGTTTAGCTCTCATGAGAAGCGGAAACGTCATTTTTGTTGAGTTAACCGTTATTTTTCCCCGATGGAGTGGATGCTTCCAAGTTCCACCCGATGGGCTTCGCCTAAAAAATATGGGCTTCGCCTTGACATTTGGGCTGGCTTAGCTCTAATATGAGCAGTTATTCCTTTCTTCTACCCGATTAACAGGACTACGTTTTGACTTCATTACGAACTATTGCTGCTTTTTGTAGAAGTTTTTTTATTTAAATTTGTTTCAAAAGTGACTCGTTCAAAATTTGACCACTAGAATGTTCGCTATGCAAGAATTCGTCAGAAACAAATACCATATCAAGGTAACCTGAAATGTTAGAAATGTTGGTTTCCCCCGTCTGCGCCACTAACTGTGGGCATCCATACTTTTCAAAACTAAACACAAATGTGTGTGAACGTTTCAACCCTAACATGAATTTAGGTAAAAAATCCCAATCTGATCTAAACCCCCCAAAAAACGTACGGGTCGCGACCCGTTCGTTGCAGCAAGCTGGCAAATGTTTGGCGACTGGAGAGGATAAAGTTTTTCAGAAATCTAACTCAAACGGTGTGGAAACGTATTCAGAACAAAATTTGTTGAAAGACACTAACAAACAACGACATATTGGTAGAGGGGACTTTATTATAGATTATATTATAGAGGGGACTACCAACTTCAATGAATTTTCCAAAAACATTTCGCCATAACAAATTTCGCTTTTGGAGGATGAAGAGGAATAAAACAATCTTGATCTACACTTTCGTCGAGGGAATTTTATCAATTTTTTTGGGGGGTAAGGGGACACCATGTGCCAATTAAAGTTTGCCTACTCCGAAATATTTTTCAGCTGACTCTCCGGCCATCGACATCATTTTTTATGCTGGTCGTTACTTACAGGTCTTTTTACTGCCGCTGTGATCGTATTCTCAAGACATTGCAACATCAACCCTGACAATGTTGCTACTCCGATTGCTGCGAGTCTGGGTGATATCACATCGCTTGCCCTGTTATCATGGATTTCGACCATCCTTTATGACGCAATTGGTAATTGCCGCAATCGCAAATAAATTTATTTCGATTTATTTGATCGAATCGATAGAACAGAATAGTCAGAAACAAGATGTGTTTGTTTTCCAGGAAAGAAAGATTGGTTGGCACCTTTGATAATATCGTGCTACATCCTTGTAACTCCACTTTGGGTGTGGATTTCAAAGAAGAATAAGCACACCAACGAGGTGCTGTATACTGGCTGGACACCAGTTTTAGCCGCGATGCTCATCAGTAGTGTCGGAGGTCTCATTCTGGACTCGATGGTCTCGAGGTTTGAGGGCATTGCGGTCTTCCAGCCTGTTATCAACGGGGTTGGAGGGAATCTGGTCGCTGTTCAGGCCAGCCGCATCTCGACTGCATTGCATCAGGATGCTCAGCTCGGGACCTTGGCAGACGAGGAAACCGCGATTTTCATCACTCCTAAGGCGGGCTTTTTCGGGAAAAGTAAGTATTTTTAGTTGGTTCTGAAAACGATGCTCTGAATATAGTGGCAACTATAGCTACGACCAAATAAATCTCGTCCAAATTTTCAGGCAAAGGTTAGCTTGCAGTTTGTGCATTTTGCCAATTGAAGTGTTAAAAGAAGGGTCTAGCTGTACGTTTCTGTAGACACATTACTTCCTAATCTTAGCACTTCTATCTCATCATCTTGGGAATTTATTACTGGACTTCTTAGCAGTTTTACCCAGTTTAGCAAACAGTTTTTTTTAGGGTGTAGTTTTTATTTATTCACCCAATCGGTCAATGATATATCATTCTCAGCGATAGTCTATAGTATTGTTGGTCTTGACCCTCGGGTTTTCTGGGGTGGGGACTGGTGACTCGTGAGAGTTAATTCGCTGTTTGATATTTGCAGGCGTCCACGCTCGCACAAACCGAGTTCTAATGATGATGGTGGTGCCTGGCCACTTAATCTTCATTTACACAATAAACTACATGAAGGCTGGTCATACATCTCTGACGCCTCTGTTCGTCTGCATTTATCTGTGTGTTGCTTTCGTGCAGGTTGTCATTTCTATACGTCTTATTACTATCTCTAACAAAAGGAATGCATTTGACTTTTATTGGCCAATATTTTATTTATAAGTATTTTTCAAGGAAAAGAGTAGTAAACATTTCTGCGCTGCTTTTTTATTTATATGGTGTCATACCAACTATGTGAAACTAAAAAGATCTATTATAGTAATCACACTTTCTCGCTAACAGAACCACATATCAATAATAAAAATACATATTTTCTTATCGATGAATAACTATATTTGGACCAGTAAAAAGCACTCGCCCCATGTCGCACACGCCAGCTTGCATGAAACAATCACTGTAGTGAGTAGTCGTTCATCACATTGTCACCAATACATCTCACACATCACATCTCAGCTAACTTCCTGCATGGCTTTTCCGTATTACAATCAATCTCAAAAGGCAGAACATGTATGTTCTAATCACGGTTTTCTTATTTTCAGGTGGCTATATTGCTGTACGTCGCATACATTATGATTCATTGGATGTGGAAGCGAAAAATTGATCCTGACAACTCGGCCATTCCATACTTGACATCACTTGGAGATTTGCTGGGCATTAGTCTGCTGGCTTTTGCGTTCCAGTTTCTGTATTTGGTTGGTGATAGAGATGCAGACGTAGGTGATTAGATATTTATTACACCCAGGTGTGAGCCAACTTACGTTTTGTTTTAATATTCTGATCCAATCGAACCAAAATGATAATTTGAAATAATCGTGTCATAAGTCACAATTTGAGTGTGGCGTGGATTAAAAGGTATCTCGTGTGTGCTGTTTCGCTAACAGTGAGAGCTTACACATTTTATTTTGCGCGCTAAACACTTTTGAATCGTGAGCCGCAGTTGAACCAACGAATGATAATTGTGAAAGAAATTACCCCTTTATACGCATATTTTATTGGAGGGAGTGTTTCCATCGAAATCATTCCATTTGTTTAGAAATGTTGAGTTTTAATATAAGATAATTTAAGAATAGCCTGGGACTATGAACTTTTCCTAGGCGTTGATTTTTATTTACACGTGCAACTTTACTTCTCACTTCAGAGTTACCTATTCGATACGATTTTGAGTTTCTTTACTTTCTATCGCATTAGTGTATTAAATATTCTTTCCGAGGGTTGGATCGAGACATTGGTACACACGGTCACATACGGTCGCGTTTGATTCGTTGATAGACAGTTCATTTAAAAAATGGGTTATTTTTCTAGCATATTCCAACTTCATCCTCACAGTTTGTCTCTGTGGATAAAAAAGCAATAGTTTACTAGACACATAATACTAAAGTTTGTTGGTATTTTAGTGATGCTTGTGGCTTAAATATTATGATAAATAATTGCTTAGTATAACTGCCTACTCAAAATTTTAGTCTCGTTTTTACGTAAGTAGCAGATGATTGTTCTCGATGCACTATATTTTGTTATGATTATTTTGGAAACCTTTTTATTATTGTTAGCATCTGTCTTGCATATATTTGTGTAGACTGATAAAGGTATAACCTCTATCAAATTTCACAGACATTTCAAAAAGCTGTTCAGTTCATGCAAATGACTTCATTCGTATTTATACTTCGACGAGGATGGAGAAGATCTATTAGCAATTCCTGGAGTACCTAAATACATTTTAACTAGGGGGATGTGCCTTCATAAAGCAAAGCAATTGTTATATCAATTAAATTGATGGCGACAATAAATTACAATAATATGCATGTTCTCACAGTATTAAAGTTAAAGTGCGTCTTAATGACAAAAGTGTACCGAGTATTGTCTAAAAATGCTATTCCGTAACAAGAGTGGCGTTGTGATATTTGTAAACAATGATTGTATCGAACGTGATATAGAAGTAACTAATCGTGCCAATTAATTAAAACCTGTATCTATATATTGGCTGGTGAGAATCGCCATGAATAGGTACCAACCTAGTACCATAGAAAAAGGAGCAGCTCCTTTTTCTATGCTAGTACTACCGGTACACGCTCCAATCTCTCTTGTAGCTGCTTCCATTTTTTCTTTACTGTTATGGTGCCCAAGTGTGGTGCCATTGACGTAGGAATAAACTGAAAGGTGTAATGATAGGGATTCAGATTACTACAATATGAAGAGGGAAGTAAAGTCCAAACAAAGGTATTATTCAGAAAATGTAACGTTGAAATAAATTTATTGTTAAAATAAAAACAAGTGCTTACATTATTTGATTGATTTAAGCTCAACTTCCTACTTAACATTTTATTCCTGTTAACTATAAATTATATCACTAACAGAAATAATGAGCACAATACTGTAAGCAGAAGTGATAAGGAACATTGAGTAAATATTGACCAAATAATAAATCTGGATATTGATTTATCAAATAATAATTTAAACCCAACCGCATTGATTCTCACAGCACAATTCGTCAAGATGAGAATTCATATTTTTTACCAAATCATTAGAATGAAACACCATTCAAGGACCAGTTGTTTGACCACAGAAACAAAGCATAAATCAATATCTAATAGCGCCTAGTCATTCATTACCCTGGTAGTGTCTTGTTAAATAAACCAGGGCTGACTCTTCAAAGCTCAAATCAAATACGAAAGTTTCTATAACATCGCATAAAAGGCATCCTATGTAATGTTCACTGGATGGATCACTTCGTTTTACATGCCTTACGTCACATTGTCAATCTAGTCCTCGTCTCCTCACTCAGGAGGAAAGGAGGCTGGGACAAAGTCCTTATAGCCGCCCCAGCGAGAAGAACATTTTTGTTAAGAACCAACTAAACGCAGTTTAGTTTCCTTGATGTTGAAAGCTCAAGGACTTGGTACATTCACATAGTCCTTGTGTAGTACATGCAACAACATGAAGACGATAAAGAGTAATCCGGTGCCTAGCAAATCGCCAGTAGCAGTTAAGAAAGGTACCGCTGCGCTATCTGGGTCTACCTTTCTGGTCCACATGAAGTGTGTTAAAACATGTGCCATGTAGAGCAAGATCGTGACCTGGAAGAAAAACATACAAGTTAGAATTGTCGATTTGTCAGCTTAAATAAAAGTGATTGTCAGAAATCACATTGAAGTAGTCTCATGGATTAGGTATTAAATTACAACCCTAATGATGTATTTTTCGCTATATTCTAAACGGGTCAAATAGTTCCAAACTTCCATTATTGTTTTTAAGTTACCTGAAGGAAAGCGAAAAATAGGTAGATCAGGACGAACTCCCACGTCAGAGATACGTAACCAGTGTAAAGTACATCGGCGACGAAAATAAAAGCGATGTTTCCAGGAATAGCAATTGCAAGTAGGATCCTTGCCGTCGCCGCATGTGGCACTGTAACATTTCCGACAGTGATATTTCAAGTTGTAGCAAATTGCATGCGTTACTTCCTTCCGTGAAAAGGAAGTGGGTATAATATTACGGAAAAAAGAAAATACATGAATGTGCTAGCTTAATCTATGATTAGATTGGATATATAATAATAATTCTCACATCCTCTGAAAAGCGGCTTCCATGGTTTCACAAGCCTTTTCGGTGAGTGAGGTGGCAACGTGCCCAATTCTGCAGATTGGTGCAACATCGTCGCTATCCTACTCGATTGAATAGATACCAGATTTCCACCGATTCCATTAATGATAGGCTGGAATACTACAAACCCGTTGTAGATATTCACAGCAGAATCAAGAACAATCCCACCAGTCCTGAAACGAATCAGGAACAGATCAGCAGCAGAGTTAACATAATATCAACAGAAAATACTTATTGAAATATCTCATTCATATGAGACGCATAATTACCCGCTAATGAGAAGTGCGCTTAAGATTGGTACCCAACCGGACGTCAACACTGGTCTTACGTAGGAATTGTTTATAACTAGCCAGATCCAAAATGGTAAGAATATGAATAAAAAACAGCCGATAACCACCCATGGTACCCAACTATAATCATCTGGAAGTATAAAGAGACTAGTATTACTGTCAAATCAATTTGCATTACAAAACTAATGGACTTTGGTGACGTCTATTGGATATCATTTCGTATGTAGTGTTGAAAAATTACTCTTATAACTCATAGAAACACTCCTTTTCTTTCAATATCTTTGTAGAGCAATATACGCTGCTCGAACTTACCATAGTTTGAATAAATAAGACTTGCTCCGAGTGACAATAGTCCCAGCGACACAATATCTCCTATACTAGCTGCAAACGGCGATGCTATGTTGTCAGGGTTTATGTTACACATTTTTGACAACACGATTACAGTTATTAAAACTATATCTGAAACAAGAGAGTAAAGTGTGAGTCATTTTCATAAAATCGTTCTGGATGATAGTAGTTGAGTGTTGATTCAAAAGGGAACTGGGAACTGGAAACTGGGAAGGATCGGTCGCGGTCACCCACCAAGTACGAAACATGACGTGGTTGCTGCAGTCATCGCCGCCGCACACACCACCAAAACGCTTCGCAATTTGATGTCTTGCTCCAACGCAGAACTGACACTGAGCGCAAAGATCGCCACGAGCAGACTCGAAATGATTGCTTGGACCTGTTGGCAAAACTAAGGTTATCTCTTCGGTTAGGGTAAGGAAACTAATCAGTGATACGCTTTGCTTTCGTCTGCTACGCACTAATTGTTACGAAAAGTAGTATAGTATGTGAGTGACAATTTATTGTGTCAACACTGACAAAAAAAGAGTCAATAAAGTTTGTACACTGGACGAAAATATGAACGAATGAACATTGCTCGAGCGTAAAAAATATTCTATTAATTTTTACGATACCATTAATTCTGAGCCCAAAACAAAACAAAAATGTAAAGATTAAAAAAAATACCGATTTTTCTTTGTATTTATGTAACAATTTAGTATCTTAATTTGCTTTGTCGCAATTGGTGGAACCCGTAAATAAATCAAGTGCCATACTACCAATTAAGAACTATTGTTACTTAAAGTTATTAGTTTCCTTATCAGTTAAGTGGTTACAGTTGGTAGAATATTGAGTTGATAATGATTTGAAAGAAGAGAAAGTTTGAGACAAATACAGAAACGCGGGAGTATTTTCGAATCGAGAAGAGAGAGAGAGGTGAGGTGGATAGTGGTAATGAAATAATAAGCAGAAGAAGGAGTTGGTGATTTAGTGGCTGGTTTAGTGTCCTGGTAAGTTAGTTACTCTTTAGAATGAGCTGATTTCTGTTTTGCCCTTGTATTTGCTGAAAACAATCTCTACCCATGGCAATGTAAATGAGAATACTTAAATAAATTTAAAAAATCCATACCTGACACAAATAACTATCTATTGTCAGCGTCGCAACATTTTACTTCAATTGCTTTCTAGACAATAGCAATTGCCAATGGCCAATCGCGTTTTGTTAAAACTCGAGGACACTCAACTTCATCGGCCATAGTTACTAATTTTGCGAGGCACTTCTCTCGATTCTCTCGGGATTTGGGAATGCTCACCCTTCTTTGAAACTACGAATGGACAATGTTCTCCAAACTGAAGCATACGTTTCGATGAAGAAGTATGAACTATGGAGTAAGTATCAGCTTACCTGGACAAGACTGATATTCCCAATAAACATGGTCAACGTTTTCCTTTTGTTGTTGAGGTTGCCGAGGTTAGCTTGAGTTGAGAGCCGCGACGCCAGACAAGTATCCAAATTGCCTTTCAACCCAACCAACGATGGCACGAGGATAAAAAGAGCTTTAATATCCCGGAAAACGGTCCAATCCTGAAAGAAAGCATAGAAACTGCTGGTAAAACACTGGAAAAGCGTTCCGTTAAAACCGCTTCAGATTCAAAAAACACATTTCTTCTTCCCCGTACCTGAACCACACTCAAAACATATCCTGCGCCGATCGTACCACATCCAGCCAGAAAGAAAGGGACTGCTATTTGCACTGTAGTGTTCCACCACATTTCCTTCGTCACTGGATAGGTTCTTGACGTTGGAGGCTTGGTGACCACCTCGATTATCGATGGCTTCATTCCATTCCCGTTCCCGTTCCCGTTCCCGTTCCCGTTCCCGTTCGCTTGTGATGAGTTGTCCATTGGGATCTTCACGTCCGACTCGGATGGAGTCAATCCATATGTCGAGCTGCCTTCGCTGAGCGTTGAAATGGTCGTCGACGAAGTACTGAGGGAGTCGATGGACTCTGCAGATTTCCACATGTCTTCTCCACAAGATTTGGCGTCGATTCTACGTTCACTGTCACTGAGATTGGTAGTGTTTGTCGGTGCACTGTCGGCGCTGTCACGACTCGAGGGGTACAAATCTTCATCCGGGTGCTTTCGGGACGTGTTGTCGATTTTCGCATCGATAATGCTCGTTGGGATTATGAACAAAGATGTGTCGTGGTCGGGTAGAACTGATACCGGAAAAACGCCCATGCCTGGAAAATGTACCAATCATATTATCATTATTGTCGTTGTCGTTTTACTATTTCGATATATATGTATATATAATACAAAACAAAGCATTACTAAGTTTTATTGCATCCATCTTACGTTGATAATGCGTCAGTGTTAATACGGTTAATCTGTTGGCGAATGAGTGTGAACTGTTGAAGACTAAATTGTAGGACGTAAATGCTTCTATCTAGTCATGATTTTTAAGATAAGTTCTAAGAACTGAACAAAAATGACATGAATTCAGCCGTTAGCGTCTTAGAATGAGGACCGGATCTTTTGAACGTCGAAAGCGTGAATACAATATTTTTGCCTAAGCCGTGGTATAGAGTCGGGTTTAATATTATGGCGCTCCAGACACAGAAAATTTGCCGCCTCGGAATTAAATCATATGTCGTAACACATCTAGATAAACTGTAATCGTGACATTTCCCAAATTATTGGCAACGCTTTAATTCTTGGTTCTAATTGGTCACATGCGGAAGACATGATGATTTCACGTGACATGGATGGATCCCTTTGATTTGATGACCATTCGACATAATTTACATCATAAAATATCTGTAAACTCTGATTTTCGCGAACTGAAAAATTAAAAAAATATTTCCTGCCCTGCCGCCTTTTTAGTTTTAACATCTTTCAAGCATAACAGCGGTATCCGCACATGCAATGGTTGAAGCAGTTGCTATAGTGGACGCTTTTCCGTCTTGTAACGCCTAAAAGCTAGGTAAAACCTTTTCTTTCTTGTAACACCTGACGATTAAAGAACACACTTCCTGTCTCTGAGCGCCTAACGCCGATATCTTTTTCCTCCACTGAATCTATTATATTGGTAGTCGTATTTTCGTTACACCTTACGCTTTTTAAATATCAGGAAAAAGTCGGTAGTTGTGGTAGTCGAGTTACGCTAGTCAGTTCATATATTGGCGATTTTTTTGGTGGGTTATTCTGGTAGTCGGTTCGTATCGTAGGGGGCAAGGTAAAATAGTCTCTCCGATTCAATGTATGCAGTGGTCGTTACGTGCTACTAGAAAAAAGAGAACGGCGTTAGGCGTTACGAGAAAGAAAATGGTTAACCCAGCTTAAGGCTTTACAAGATTAGATGTTGTGTTACGAGACTCAACTTTTGTAGCCCACGACTTTTGAAAAAAATTCCGCGACTGTAAATTTTCCGCCCAGACCCCGTGTCGGTCTAGGCGGTATCAGCCGTCCCGATATTTTGTATCAATATTTGCTCCATGAAAAAATTTAAAAGACTAAAACATACGTAATCACTTGATTGTAAAAGAAATAGCAAAATAAACTTTTTAGTCGTCATAATATGTTTAGTAGTACTATACTCTTCAAGGTCTTTGTAAGAAAGCCTAGAGACGCTATAGGCTTGGGTGGAATGCTTTAAAGAAATAGCATGTAGATTAAAGTAATACAATGTAAAACGGCACTGACCACGTATCGAACCCTGACACTGTATTTCACTACTTCGTTTGGCGGTTTGACGAATCCTTATCACACGTCCTCATTATAAAAATATTTCTTCCACCTTCACTTCTAAAATAAAGCTCCGACATTTTGTCCAGGTTCGTATGAAGAGAAATCCAGTCGAAATTGCCTTGTAACTTTGATGCCTTTGATCGTTGAACTGAAGTAATGCACAGGCTGTTTACACATCTGCTGTAGTTGAGAATATAATAAGCACTAAAATGTACAATGAGTCGTTTTTTAAACCAGCGCACCTATACCATGTGTGGAACGCATTCTCTAGCACTGGACTATAATTTAGAACATTTATCGCGTGGTTTTGACATTCAAGGGGCAAATTATACTTTATCTTTCAGATAAGACTTTAAAATGAGTAATAATTAAAACACTGTCAATTACGAAGGTCAAGTTGAACTGAGTGGCTACATTTTTGTCGATATGTCACTGCAGAGGTCCTTTTTTACAGAAATGGCCGAAACTACTCTGGAATTATATCTCAGCCAAAGTGTGTAGGTATTATATCATTAAACTGAATGCAGGTGCCAATTTTCTTCAACAGAATGATAACTGATAAAGTGGTAATTAAAAGTAAATAAATAAGCTCTTAAGTCACGTGGAATGTGTTGTATACATAGGCTCAAACTATTTCCGTCTTTGCCTCAACACCGTGGTCTTCCTCCACCTGACGCTCAATTTGGTCAATTTGGACGTTCAATATACTTCCAAATCACCCCTAACCCTTAGCAATGCCCTAGCAATGATCTCTCGTTTGTGTGTGTGTTTTCTGAATGAGAGAACTAAGTCAAAGTGAACTAACCTTGTCTTCAGGGTGGCTACCTTCCTGTGCAGGTTGTTCGCCAGAGGGCGAGGAATTGGTACCCACGACAGTCTCCTCTGTGCGCACCCTCGACTTCCAACACCACGGCCAGTCGCAACGCCAGTTAGATTACACAATCCACGCAGTTTCCGGTTTGACCGATTGATCAGACACAAGCACGACGCTCTATTTCTGCAAGAATACAGTTTCTTCACTAGTGTCAAGTGTCAACACTTAACTGTTCATAAACAGTGCAAATTTAGTTAAGCTTGTAGGTTTAACCTGGATGTGATAATATTGGATTGAGACTGTCGTTGAAATTTACGACATGAGACGTTTTTTTAACGCGGTGGCGCAGAGCTCAGAATTAATTGAAATAAATTTTGTTGGGGAGCATTTTCAGTGAATTTTCAGGGGAAATTTGGAACTAGGGTTTCATTTGATGAGTGTGTTTATAGTGAAGTGATGATTGTCGCATATAACGTCATTAAATTGGATGAGCTGAATTATATTATTTTGCAAAATAAGTGCCTTTGCAGTCTCATGGCCTAACTGATCGAAGCATAACTAATAATAAGTAACGCATCTAAGAGCCTACAATTTTTCTTCTGCCTTATTATGAGCGAATTACTACAGGAATGATAGAGTTCAGGTATTGTGGAGAGGAACACGTGCATTTTTGTAGGCACTTACTGAATGAGACCAATGAGACGATTGTTCGAGAGTATGTTCCAAAAATCGGCACCCAAACTTTGAAGTGGACGTTCTTTAGCCAGCTTGCTTTGAAACGCAACTTGCCTTTCCCAACAGGACTGATTGGTGAAATGAAACTCGTCTCGAATTAAAAACTTTAATTTGGAATTACGTTGTGCACAGATTTAAAAGTTCAACAACGTCAACCAATTTCTTTTCACGAAAAAGGTAAATTTTGACTGAATCCGTCGCTTTTCACTTCACGGTAGTGCCATGCTCTTTCTTTTGTATAAAGGAGTCGCACCGAGAGACGAGCAAATCGGCTTTGTTCACTTTGTTTGAGCTTGACATAGACTGTAACAACAACAACACCGACACTGTCAGCAGGTAAACAAAACTTGAAAGGTATACCTAATTATGTATGAACAAGACAATAATTCCTTCTCCTCTTTTTACCACCTCCATAATGTGCGTTTACCTACTAATATTATTATTACCAACAACGTCGTCTGCGTCAAAGAAAAATGAGAAATAGCTAAATCATGAACTCTACCTACGCATACGCCCAAAATTTATAGCACATGCTTGTGAAAGCTTGACGCACATTGATACATTATTCTACGAATGTATTAATAGTTGGGAATAGATTAGTTCGATAGGTTGATAGTAGGCTACTAACTTTCAGGCTGTAAGCCTAACTGTCGAACTTACTGAAGGTTCTTGTAGGTTCACGCATTTCTACGTGAACCTAAAAGTGCCGTTTGGGTTATGCATACGTTTTAGTCAGCCCTGATCTGATTCATAGGAGCGAAATAGTAAAATTACAGTGAAATATTAGTGCTGTAAACGATTGTAACGAAAGTAACGCGTTACCAGTAACGCGTTAATTTTTGGTTAATTTTTTGTTAACGATCTAACATCGCAACTTTCGTTACATTTCACAGTCAACTTAAACGTGTTTTACGTGAGTTTCTTACGTTCGTTTTGAAAAAGATATGTATCTATCACGTATCTATCTGTTGATTATTGGACATTTGACAAAATTTTTAGTTTCTCGGCATGCGAAGGCAAGGTTTCTGAGAGCTGCCGAATGGAGTGCTTACCCGACGGTGCGTTTATTTTTAGATTTTAGAACAAAACACTAAAAGACATGCCAACACTGAACAGCAAGTATGATCAGTTTTGTTGAACCCATCAGGGCGATTGGGGCGAAATGGACGGTGAAATCCCCCCCCCCCCC
>QKMV01000196.1:0-27881 GCA_003287335.1 Lednia tumana
TTGTGGGACAATGCTTTTCTTATGGCGTTAAAAATCCCCCAATGTTGATCGCCTCTGGAACGCTAGTCGTCCATTAGCTGTAACATTTTGCCTATCATCGTAGCTCACGTGAATGTCTCACTCAAATTTGGACCTGCTGCGAATTTTACACGAGTCGTTTTGTTTTTCGCTAGCCCAATAAAGAACGAATCGCTCATCGTCCATGGTAAAAAATTCATTAAAATCCGCTTTGCAAGGCGGAAACTTGGATATAGGTTTATTGGAAATAATCAAAGCTGCTTTTTTCCCGGCTTCTTTCGGATTGTACCTGCTATCGGCAGAATTATAGGCCATGTGTGATTTATTTAATTTAATTTATTTTAATGCTCGAATATTCACACGTCGCACACGTAAAGTGTGTACTTCTGTTCGTTGTTTAACATCAAACATAAAACTGCGAAAAGGCTTGCAAATCAAGCAACCCCACTACTTGTGGTCTTATTATCTAATTATCCTAATAATTAGATATCAATCAATGCAAGACACTATTTAGCTACACAACTGAAGCAAGAGTGTTTTATTGAATATCGGATAGACTCGAGTCATTGTGGTGAACATCTCATTAACAACTCCCGCAAAACCCTGGACTGCAATCGCCAAACGAGTCCTTAAAAAAAACTAAGCGATGGACAAGATTTTGGTGACGTGGTGACAAATATTTCATAATCAAAATTGAACAAGTTTAGTATCTTGTAAATTATGTGTTATTTTATTATTACATTTATTTATTTTCCATGAGCTTAGCTGAAATTACTTCTGAACTCATAGGGATGCCGAGCATAAAAATCACAATGAAAATCATTTCAGAGCGTGTGGTAGAGAGAAAGACGACCTGGTTGCTCCTAACCTAATGCAGAGTCGGAGAATATCGCAGACACCCTCTATCATGCGAAAAGATGGTCATCCGATGGGAACTGGATGCAAAAGAGCTGCGACAAGTTTATACCAGTTGACAACTTTCATCTTCGGAAGACTGTCGGGCGACATTTCGCCAACGTCGACCTCTCTTCGACGTGACCACATGCGCCATAAGTCACGCGCGTGTCATGCGTGAGCCCAAAAAGCCGCTAGGAATGGCATTTGTAGCCTAGTTCCACCCACGGCCGCAGGAGGACGTATCCTATCAACTATCAAGATGTCGCGAGCAATTCCGGGACTGTCGGTTGTAATTGTTCGAATTATGTTTCAAATACAGTTCATGTGGACCGTTTTTAGAATTTAAATAAATTGAGGTTAACTGCGACGAATTTTAAGTAGTTTGTCTTGACAGGACATCACGGGTTTTTGTAATTAACGTGCTAAGGCTACATACAATTGACAATGAGCACATCCGATAAAATATAAACAAAACAGTGCCGTTCTGACCGGGTTCTCAATAAAAATAAGTCATACGAACAATTGATTCTGCGAGTACTGCTTGTTTGTTCAGGAAAATTTTATTTAGCTTAGAAACAGCTATTTTCGATTACGTAGGTAGATTAACATTAATTTTTTCATTTTAAGTAATCTCTTCTTAATATTATCTAGATAATAATTTTTCGTTTCTTCCGGTAGGTTATAATATAATCGAACCCTCTTGTGCATTGCAATTTTTACCCTCCAGACAATTTTTTCGCTTATCCATCAAAGAGGGTATACGAGGCGAGTCCATTCAAATCAAATCTCGCTTCAGACAACACGACTGTCGTCAATGAAAGTGCTAACGGCCTTACACATTTTATACTATTTTCAGCACATCCCATCTGTCATTGGCTCCAAATAAGTACACGAGCTTATGTAAAAATCCCCATTCATATCTTCAGCCCCCCCTCTCTTCCAAATGAACATAACTCAGCAAATTTCCCAAATCCACGACTGCGTAATACGAACCACAAACGACATCGCAAAACGGGGAAAAAACTTGTCGCGCGCGCATCCCACCTCGAAATGCTGCAACATTTTCACCTGTTTGCATTGTGTCTCCGCAGTCTCGCACGCTGAGCGACTTCTCACTTGAAAGATTACCGTTGGAGAAAGGCAACTGACATCGCTGCACCCTCGCAACGAGCATAGGTATCATCTTCAAGCCCCGGTCAGGTCAAAGGTCAATCCACAGGACCGAACCGTGTGGAGAAAGCAGGCGGGCTTGGAAAGCTAAAGCTCAAATTATATCTTCTTCAGCTTGCTAAAGACGCTCTAAGATGCTCTGAATGATGTGTCCAATATACACAAGCAATATCGCATGAACGACCAACTATAGCTTATATGCCATGCTGTATAGCTAACTTTTTACACATAACATACCATACACGTTAATGGGCAAAGGGTCATCAAGTTCAACTACTTTTCACCTGAAAGTCTTTTGTGGATAGTATATATTATTATTAATGTAGCTTGCGTTTTATAGTTTCTTTATAATATTTAGTAAAAAGAGAACGCGCGCGTGTATTGAGCAATGCCACAATCGTAATGTGCATTGATGGCAAGGACAGGGATTCACGAAACCCATTCGATCGTATATCGTTTGATAATTAATAAAACTTACTGCCATTTCGTTGGGTAATTGTCTAGTTGTGAAGAAAAAACTAAGAAATATTGAATGAGAAGGTCAGATGGATATTGTAACTATTTATTGACTAAGATTGCGGGATCGAGTTGAGTCAAATCTTCAGCTGAGTTACATTATACACGACGCATATCGTGTTATTTTAATTGATTGAATCCGAATAAATTTGCATGGAGCATATACTCGAAGAGAGGACGAATAGGTTAAAGGTTGTGACTAGTTCCAATGAAAGGATCGCTTTTCATGTGGTTATTTCGCGCGCTGATGTAAAACACTGGTGTATGTAACGATTAAATGATAGATACGTTATGGTGAAATTAGCTCTTGCTCTTTACTCATTACGGTTATTACGCGTCCTCAAACTAGCCGAGGCAATCTCGTTTTACAATTGACTTCCAGCGATATTTGCAATAAAACACTAAAAGATATTGTTTAGTACCTTGGCGGGATCTGATCGTTACCATCGTCAATTTCCTCATTATCAAGTCGAGTCTTGTTGATAAAATTATTTGATTTAATTTGAGACAGAAATTTGGTCGTAAAAAACTCTAAACAGGAACTGATAGCCGAAAGGTCTACAAGAGGTCGTTTTTGGGACCTAAAAGTATGTCAAAAGTCAAAATCCTTAAACGTAAGCATTTCAAGGCGATTGCGTGTATTACATCCGATGCATAAGGTTCAGTCTTCAACCAACTTCCGTAATAATTATCGGTTTTAACAATTGAATTAACGTTTTTTGAGATGGTAACAGCATCGCAATTATCCAACGCCGTTTAGACGAAATCGCTGGTTTCATCGCCTGATGCTTTAGAGGCTCTAAACTTGATCAGAATATAATAATTAACTAGTTAAGACAAGTGAATTAATACATTCCGTAGACGCTAACACCACATTAGTATAAAATTTAAATGTGACAAGCTCGCTAACACTTTAATTTCCCGACCAAGCTGGTATTTCCTTATACGCTGTCTAAGACATACGTTTAAATTTGAACCGATTCACAATTTAATTACTGTACACTTGCTTAATGAAGTTATTCACACCCCAAAGGTTTGTACGCGTTAAACTCTGTAATAATAATAATATCAACAACACAATTTCATTTGTACAGTCTCTTGCGCGACGGGGCCTAATTAGGGAAGGGCAATTATTCCAAGTGTACGTGATGGCTACTCATTAAGTGTGGCGTGTTTAATGCAAGATGCCAGCGGCTATCGGCGGCAGATGAGTCCGAATCTAACTCGCGACAACAATTGCTGGAAAAGGTGTGCGAGAGGTTGAACTTTCATTTCAGAATCGCACACAAGACTGTTTCGTGAACTGCATTATGGAAAGCTGATACAGATATATGTGAAAGATATGAACGTTAGATTGTTGCCATACGGTGTTTATAATGCGGTCGATTAAGGATGTGATGCCCGAGGCGTATTATTACGAAGTGTATCGCTTGGCTGTGAACGGTTTCCTGGCTCCGTTCCCTGAAACTTGACGGATGGAAATTGTTGATCTGGTAAATTTAATTTTGAAGTTCAATTAGAGAATTCAATCTGAGAGTTATTTAAAACGTTAGAGCTGAGTAACGTCACCGCAGGGCAGTCGGTGTATCAATAGTAACCTGATGCTTTATAATATTCTGTTGACTCAATAAATCACATAACATCCGAGTTTTTTCCTCGTTTTCAAAGCCAAATTACGTATTATTTGTGTACTTTTTTCGTTGAGGTGCAGCGCATTAAAAATATTTATAAATAAACAGATTACCATGCAGAGGAACGCGCCTATAGATTTATGTTCAAAAAGGCTCACACAAATTCCTGCTCATCGAAAGAATACAAACAATTTTCTCTTTTTCTAGCGCGATCGAACCGTAAGATTGTGTACAAACATCATCGATTATCGGCGTATCTTTCACGCAGATTTGTTCTCGACTGTTGCCGCGCGCCGTGCCAAAGCGTTTCTCGTATCCCTATAAAGATCGATAGATCTCGATAGTCACTTGTCTTGATCGATTAGTCTCACCAATAACACGTGATCGATGGGTTGTAAATCAGACAGAGCAGATCGAATCGGAGCGATATATCTGATGGTGACATGGTACTAACAGAGAAGAGGTGTGCCGTCATATTTCACAACAAAAGATAACAAAGATAGCATGTGAAACAGCATTTCAGTCAATACGTTTGAATGAATGCCGAAATTCTCCTAAACTCATAACCGATTTTGCATGTGTTTTACATTGTCTCTAGATGAAAACGTGCGCGATATAACGAGTGGCTTCATTTTGGTATTGTGGCCCGAAAATCACATTCCATTACCAATATGCTACATGCGCGCAAGATGGACAATTGCTTGGCCAAAACTCCGTGGTAATAACTTTAGGACTCTTTCAAAAAGAGTTTTAGAAACCAACATGTCAGTTTCGATTTGAGGTTCTTTTATCTCCAGTCTGTTTTAGCCACGGTGAGAAATATCTTGGTAACGTGGCGTCTCACGATTTTCCGCAAAAATGCAGACAAATGTGGGGATAGTTCTCCTACCTCAATGCACCACCGTCACCTTGATACGCCCGGCTTTCTTCTTCCTAACACAGCAGCAAGAGCAAATTAAAGGAATATGGATGATCCCGAATCCACAAATAAACATGCAAAAGATTATTACTTTTTTGAGACTCAAATCTCCTGACTAGAAGACTCCTGAAGCTTTCAGAATAGTTAGCGAAACGTTGGCAGTTTAGTGTCAGTTAAATTTTCAGCAGTTTAACCCAGTTATTAACAGTTTTTTTTTTTTAAATGCAGAAGATTGCTGGCAGGCAGGATTGAAATAAAAACAGTAGGATTCGGAAGGTCCTGGCAGATAGAACTGTCGGTAGCGTTTTGATGCAAATTCAGAGGCATAACAAAAAAAGCATCTCCAGATTCCTCAGAGCTCATCTAAATATGGTGATCACCGTAATCAATACTCGACTAGCAACCATGGTAACAAAAACACCAATCCAAAGAAACGTACCTCAACCAAACTGTCCGTCAGTCAAGGTAAAATGAAATATCTGGCCATTCGGTTTCTGACTTTGAAGACTCAATCTCGTATGTCAGAGGTCAACTTCGTTCCTCCACCGATATAAGTCCTTGTCAATGCTCGTGGCGATCATTCTCCTTACAGGCAAGATGAGTGATTATCACCCATAATGGTGAGTTATCGTGGTAATCTAAGTAATGAGATGGGTCTAGAGCAACCCTTGACGTCGAAGCACGTCTATCCATAACAACCTCATGTGTTAAATGTGTGGCCATTCCATGCGCATGAATGTTGCAAAGGATTAGCTTAGAGATGAACTTTTGACCGGGTTTTAATAAAAACTGATGGCTAGATATATGGTTGTTGGAATTGGATGTTTGGCTTGTTGTTTCTACGTGATAACTCATGTGATTATGGAAAGTAAAGCAAACAATGAGCTCGTAGGTGATAAATAAAATCTGGAGGACGGATTTTAGAAAATTATAACTACCAAGGTATGGAAATGTTGGGACGAGAGTTGAATTGTAATTTTGTTCTCATGGTTAGAGTGGTGTTGCCGTGTGGTGGTGGTGCCATCTTTCGTGGCATTGAGAAGAAGCTGGAGACAGTTCTTCAAACCAGGAAAATGGTAATGCGAGATTTTTTGGAGTTGCCTACCGAAAATCAGGATTCTCAATAAGAATTCATCTTATTTCGTATTGCTATTTGGTCCACCGTAAGTAACATAATAATATAACGTGCATCAATAAATGGTGACTCTCGGCAAGTCCTGCGAATCGCGCAGCATTCCACGTTGAGATTCTAAAACATCTGAATTCTGATCAAAACTTACCGTAACATCTCAATCTCTTTGTAACACCTCTTGATCAACAAAACGACATTGAACTGACCATAACAATTAACAATTGTAACACTCTCCCAGTGATTACAACACCCGTATCATCACCACAATTCAATTTCAATCAACATGAACACCCAAATGTCGCAATCTCATACGGACTCATGCTCATTCAGCAAGAATGCCTTCATTAACGCCCGCCGTTTTTGCCCATAACCGTGGGGCAGATGAGTTTATGAACCCATTGTTGCGGCGGCTTCTCTACCAATCAGAACGCTTTGTTAGTGTTCGACTTGTTGTGTCCATTGGTGGTCTTCATGTTGATTACCATTGTGGGCATGTCATGGCGTCGTGGTCGCCCCCAGCGAGCATATTTCGGCCCTTGCGGGGTTGAATTTACATGTGGCCACGTGGTGTCGTCTGACTCGTAACATAGTTTAGATTTAAAGCTAGACCATATCATATTAATATAATGATGTTGCAATTTATAGACTTGTTTCTTTTTTGTGTGGCGTGATTGTTATAAATTAGTTCGTAGGACACGTTTTTTTTTCGTTTTTTTTTTTTTTTTAGAGAGACATTTTCGTGGTTTTATATGTGACCTGTGCAGCGTGTTGCTCCAAATGTGGTCGGTTCTTCGCTAAGCCCCTATAACTAACGCAGTACATGCGGCGTTTTGGTGCCTGGAACTGTACATAACTCATTGTATTAGCCGTGTTTCTGACTTGTCCAGTTCGTTAGAGTGTGCGTCGGTCCTCGGAACGCTTGTGAAATTTAGTGTGTCTCGTTCGTAGCTTGCTTTCGTGTATGATTTATTTTAATAAAGTTACAAATTACATCTGCCCATGATATAAATACAGTAAGTTATCATTTTTTATTGGTGGATCTTGGCTTCACAACACTGGGAATATCTTCAGATTAGCCGAAAATTATAGCGTGTGTAAGTAAAAAGTAATCGTATCATTTCGGCCGATGGCTCTAAACTCGAGTATCGGATTTCCCTATAAACCATAAAGCCAACTTACGCGTGACATCGGCTAGGTAAATAAATCACTGGCCAGCGACCATGCACGAAATGACCATACCAGAGCCTCTGCAATCGAGTCGGACCAGGAACGGGTCACTACGCAGATCATCGACTCGAATTTATGCACGGGTCAGAGAGCAAGCACATCTTTTACATTATTTATTGTTATGATTATTTTATTTATACATTTTTTATGTAAATGTCTAGCGGCGACGGTGGTGGTGCTGGTGGTGGTACTGGTGGTGGTTTCTATAGCTGTTATGGGCGAAATGTGGTTTGTGCGAGTTTGGGATGAGTCCGGTTCGAGTTGGCCAGACATTTCACCGGATTGTGACCGGGTTTCAAACAGGGATGGACAAAATGTCTCCGCGTGGTTGAGAAATGTTTAATTGACGAAGAACTTTATGGCCTCGGTAAAGTTTTTGATTCTTGAGTAATCACAGTGTGGTGTAAGTTAAAAAGTCGTTCTTCCCATCATGAGCCGTGTAGCGCTGTAGATTTCTGAAGTTTTATTTGTTTTTCATCGAGTATGGCCGCTCTAGCCTAAAAGCAGCATAGTCGCATGTCCGGAGCTGGAAGTGAAAAGAGAGAAAGAGATTTTTAAAAGCTACGGATAAACATGGATGAAATATCCCAGTACTTGGCTGGGATAGACCTGGAAATCACGGGAAAACACAACCAGGACATCCGGTCTCCAAGATCAAACTGGTACCTTCTGAGTTTCGATTGAAAGATAAAAGAACTCTCACCAACGTATATGGAATTCGTTGTTACAAATTTCCCGAAATTTCGTCTTCTTGCGAAATGCTCTTATTTTTTTTAATTCTTTAGACCCATGTGTAGGTACTAATCTTAGCACTAGTTAAAAAAAAAAAAAAATTTACAACGCTATCACTTTTTCTTCGCAAACGTTTTCATTGAATACCAACCGCGCATTATAGGGGCCTTAAAATAGCCACCCACGGGACGTTACCAAAAACAGTTCAATTTCCCTTCTCGTTTTATACCTATTATTTCCAAGTTTCAAAACACCTCCACAACCACCAAACGTACACACCTAAACATCTGTTCGCCTGTTCATCAACGCTCTCCTCTCAATAGCAAGATGAAGTACCTCATAATGAGCTTTGTGTCCCGTCCATGATTGTCACTCTTTAGGATCAACTAATAACACCGAACTCGTGACCCAAACTCCTCTTTGAAAGCCGTCGGGGCTAAACAGGTTAAAGCTGCACCACTATAGCCATTTAGTGGCATGTTGTATATTGGTAAACACGGGAGCATAATGGGCCAGTGCATTGTTTGCTCCATGAACCACATGGCTTGTGCCCAGAAAGGATTAAGATTTAAGATGATCTCGAAGGATGCCTGATGATCGGGATCAGTGGCGGCCAGTGAGGTGCTTCCGGTGTGGCTGGTGCCACGATTTCAAAATTGTCCCTATAACACGATACAAAATCATGAAACAATACGGCTAAGAAGCAAATGATGTAACTAACAAATATAATATGGTATTGATATGTGGCACATTTGGTTGCACATTTTTCCCACTTCGCTTTCCTTCCTTTACTTTCATACTTTTCATATGTCCATCCTATTTCAGAGTATTCCGTACATAACAGCCGCTCACAAGCCTTTTTTAAAGCTTTTCATCCAAGGGTTTCCTGCAAAAAGCTGCTAAACCCCCCTGCTAAGCCCCCTGCTAAACATTTGATGGATTAGAATAGGTTTTTTGCCGTTTGTAATAACTTTACTGAGAAGTAAGGACCTGATATGTTTTAATCACATTGATTTTAACATGTACAGCTTCAGGATTGATGATGTCGCTTAATTAATCTTTAGTGGAGAATTGCTTACACGCATTTTTCTAAAGTTTTAAATGAACATAGTCTTTCTGAAAGATCTGCGTAATTATATTAGGTGTGTTTAAGTGTATGCGTGGATGTTTTGGGTGTCGATTAGGTACTTACAAGTTTACTTTCACGATTACTTATCGTCCGGTGGTAAGTAAACAATGGACTTTAAAATATCAAGAATTACAAATTTAAAGCCATTTACGCGGCTATTATCAACGGGAAGCATATTTAAATCACTTCAAAAATACCTGCCTGCTCGAGGACTCGAGCCCCGTACTTTTGCTTACATGGCAATTGCTCTACCAACTGAGCTGCTAGTTGTACCCTGCCTAGCTCAGTTGGTAGCGCAGTTGCCATGTAAGCAAAAGGTCCGGGGTTTGAGTTCTCGAGTATAGGCAGGTATTTTTAAGTGATTTTAATTTTCTTCAAATGGTCTAGACAGTTTACACGGAATAATTCAATCGAAGCTGAAAAATCCAACATTATGAACACGCCCTCGCAAGTGAACTGGTAAAAGTGTACAAAAATACCGCGGTTGGGTCCGGAAAATCTCCCCGCCCGCCACTGCCTAGGAGATGGTGACATGGCATGTGCCGATATTTAGTGAATAAGACTGTTCACCTGGCCGTTACTAGAATGCATGGGCTTCTTTTGTTCAGCTAAGCTAGGTTGCTGATGAATGAGATGAGTCTAATCAATCTATTGTCGTCGGGAGGTTTACGAACTAATGAGAGGAGAGGATAACAGTTAAAACGTTAGGCTGAGGTGCAAAATGAAAGAAGCGTGGCATTTTATCCAGTGTGTAAGTTGTATACTAGAGCGGTGTGAATGTGTGAACGTTTTCGTTTCATGTTTGAGTTTGATGGATTCGAAAGTGATTTCTGTCGTTTTCAGATATTTTTACATTTTGACTTGAGAATTGTTTTCAGTGTTGAAGCTCCCTGGTGCCATGACCTTGATGCTTGGGTTGGACGGAGTTATTTTGGTGATGTCTTGGATATTGTACGATGAACCTCGGATGTAGTCACAATACGTTCTGTCAGTCTGTTATGTTGAATCTTTATTGTTCTGATGCAGGCTACCAGCCCCTAAAAATGTTAGATCTGTAGTTGGTACTACCACCACAATTATTTAGCCAAGAAAGTTCCACGGAGAAAGTCACTCATTATTTAGGTATACGTTGTATGCATTTAAAACTAATAAAATTGTTGTTCTTCTTAGCCCTGTAGTAAAGTAGCATGGATTATTTCTCACTTAAAACGAGATTGTATGCGTCTATTAAATGTCACTTGAGTAAAAATGAAGAGTATGTGCAGCTTTGGGGAAAATAAAAGATACAGATATCTGTAGAAATCATGTCAAAATTTTCGCTATTGCAGATCAATCATAACCCAATGATCATCCTTCCATGTTTTTAATTCAACACAAAGACCCCGTCTTACTTCTGTGAGTGACCCCGCACCTCAATCTTCAAGGTATTAACGGTGAATATTGGCAAAATGTTTATGACCTGTTTTCACTCAAGCAGACCCATTCAGAATATCGCTCATTTACTGACATGTTCCGTTACTCCGGCAAGGGTGGTTTTCGGTCATGCCGCGGTCAGACCACTGACGTAGTCAGTTCAAGGCACGACAGTGTAAAGTTTTTAAGTAGACCAATTGAGGGGGGGAGGGTGTGCCATTGTTGTGTCACCCACCAGCCAGGGTGGTGTCGGGGTGGGCTGAAACTGTAAGACATTTGAAGCGAGCTAATACCTTGGCCTATATTTTATGTGCAGCTTGGGAGGCATGTTGTTTGTTGTGAGCGGCTACGATGTTTATTGGATCGTTTTGCGACAATTGCGAACATTAGTTTATGAGCTGGCCGCTGTAAAATCGTGGTGTTTATTGACAGCCTAGGAGATGTTTCGCTTTTTGGTTCAGAAACGCTCTCCAAAGTGTAGCAGTAAAAGTGAACCCGAAATCTGGGTGATCTACAATACGTACCTTTTTTTTTAAATAGTAAAAATGAAACAGAATCACCCTCTATAAATATGTCTTGCGTGTTCTTCCAACTAAAAAATCAAAACATAACGGTTGTTGATAAAATCGAATAGTTACGTTGCATACAGCCGTGCACACTATTTCCAAACATTGAAACGTCAGTTCCAATCTGCCACCAATTTACCACGTACATCTTTGACCCCGAACGACCCCTCCCGAAATGTGTCTCTCGTGATAAAAACAACGAAGGGCAGATCAAAGGCCAATGCTCCTCCCCGTGGAAATAAACTCACATACAACCAAACTTAGGTGTGAAATAATCAAACTCCCTTTTTAAAAAAATCACCAATTCTCTTCGACGCGGTACCTCTTCCTCTTACGTGGGTGTCACACACTCCGGCACCGACTCGCAAGGCATCGTCGATCCTCCGTCGTGCTGGTATTTGGTTATATCTTGCACCTCGAAGATCAAGATGTAGCAATCACGGCGAAACAATAACAACAGTCTCTAGGACTAAGTCGTGCAATGCCGTGTTCTAATACTAGAGCCCGGTGTGCCATCAAATTGCTATCATTTGATATCGTTTCTTCTATACGAGAGCCGCGCACATGGTCAAATATTTTTGCATATAATCAGAAGGGTTTTTCTCTCGACTCGACTCGCCGCGCTGCAGTGTTCTTCAGAATGTGTTCCGAATGTCCGTGGGAAAGAAACTAATGTGAGCTGTTCACGCCGTACTTTGATTCGTACGGATCGGGATAATTTCATGACGATAGTGTCCGACAGTTCGCTCGACGGCTCAGTGGCGTCGTTCCACGCCGTCAGAGTCGCCGACGTCGGCGGCACATGGATAAAGCGACCCAATTGGACAGTGGAAATTTGGGTTCAATCTCCTCTCACACGGTAAAATTTCATATAAATGTCGTCAATACCGTTAATTGTGAAAGGCTTTTCTTGATTAAAAGCATTAACGGCAAATTAAAAGCAATGGGCGAACACATGGATAGCCCGTGCATCGACTTTTACTTGATGTTTCGTCACAACGTGTCAGTGATTTTATCAAATAACATACATAGGTCGTTGAAATTGACCTAGAAATTGAACCCTCTGGTGATTGTAAATTCGTCAAGGGGTAATTTGTTGTTGGTAATAAACGAATTTGAACACTTTGAGCGCGTATTTAGTTTGTGTAAGTTGTGTATCTATCCCTTTCCAAAGGACCAAACAATTTAGCGGGATGACTGGGTAATTGTAAGATTGCCGCATCTAAGTAACATTGCGCTGGGTCAGAGGTTGAATGGATGCGCAATTGACCATCATACACAAGACCCAGGTCAGTTTCTGAGAGCGTTTAGAGGTATTTCTCTCCTGGTGGTGAAACCCAAATCTTTCAAACTCTAATTGTTGGCCAAACGATCTGGCAAGTGACAGTAGTAATCCTGAAGGAACGTTTATCGAGGCTGTGATTGTATCAGATGGGTACTGCAACCTCTGGGCAAAACGTTATAGGGAAGGTCGATTTTGGCGGCCTATCCTTTGTACAATGGGGAACAAACGTTCTTGCGCCAAATTTGAGTGCCAAACTAAAACTAAAACTGCGCGGTTCGTTTTGCTAGTTACGCCACTGCGCGCTCCCAGACCCATTACGCGAGGGGGGCTGACTTTGGTAATGATATTCAATTGTGGATATCGAGAGCGGAGCAGCCACTCCCAATCGTGCCGGTGGTGTGACTGGCAAACGGCAATGAACACCCGAAGAGTCGTGCACATGTGTGAATATGGGTGCAGATATGTTTGGTAATTTAGGAGTGCACGGTACCCGCGAGGACGATTTCGTGACCCATTCCGTGGTAGATATTACTTTTGGTGAAAGATTCGTGGTGGATTTTGTAAATTTATGCGAGATCGCTCTCTGGCGTGCAGGTGGAAAAAAGAAAGTTGCTGGTGAAAAATCTGCTTTTACTGAAGAGCATGGTCAGGAAATTGGAAGAAATTTTGGGATGTTTTTTTTATTCGCACTCAGAAACCACGGCTATCCTATGTCATACTCTGCTGTGTGTTTTACACCCAGCCATTTCAGGCAAATCTTGAAATTTTGAATCTTGACGCAGTCTCCTTGACAACTCGTGTCCCGTTCCCAACAAGCTGCAACAATCTGAATTTGAGCTCCACGTGGCATTTCCAAATTCATCACAAAATCTTCCTTCCTCTAGTGACGGTGATTACAATTTTGCTCACCAAAGACTAAAATTGATAGAGAAGGGTAATGTAGAGAAGTATGAGTCATTCTTATAAATAAAAACAAATGAACCCATTTTGATCCGTTGCCATTAAAGGCAATGGAAAAAAATCCACTTGTTCTCGTTTTCACCGCAATTGAAAGCAATCTCAGTTCCCAGACGATCTAATCGCGTCTAAACACAGACAGCAGCTGTTTTTCTCCTAATGTCGCGCTCAGACCTGCACTAATCTCGGTACCGGTAATGACGGTAATGACCGGTTGCAGTCGCTGGTAGCCCAAAGGTGTGGGCGGCAGAAAAGCCATCCTCGGCTACTGTCTTGTCCGGTGCAGCACGTGATGGCTTGACCAGTGCACGGTAGCTCGTTGCGCACCGACAGGTTAACATTCTCGCGGACTGCGCGCGGCTGGCTGTGGTACGAGGAACTTCTGATCGATTTTTCGCTTTGAAGCTAAAAAAAACTTAGAAACCATCGTTTTTATAAAAACATAACACACACACTCACACATCTATGTAACCACCGGAATGCCCCATCCTATAAATAAAGATTTATGAATTGGAATTCCTGAGACTCATGTCTAACTTGAGAAATCTTAGCTCTAGTTTCAAAACAAACTGTTTCAAAAACTAGGTAAGAATGCTAAGAAGTCCTCTAAAAGATGCCCACCGTTTCGCGAAATGTACTGTCAACTTTTTGTTGTCCCTGAAGCCCCTGAAAAAGTGGACTACATAGTTCGCGAAACTTTGGGGATATTTTCGTTGACTTCGCTTTCTTAAATTATAACTAGCCGTGTATTTGGCTTTAAAAGATTATTCCTTGTCGTTTAAAATGCTTTTTCTGTGGCTGTTAGCTTTTTGAACAACACTTTATTCGCATTTCCATTGTTGTTGTCAGCGCTAACTGCGCGCGTGAGCACAGAAAACACTAAATACGTTTTGCTACGAGGTGGAGGTGCCGAGACGATCAACTGAAACAAGCGAACCACCAAGCTTTAAATGTGGTTAATCGAATATTTGATCTCAATCTCAATCAACTGATAATCTTTTAAACTAAAAAATCGACACCACTCTCCTGAGGATGTCCACACCAACGTGAACGAAACGTAGAAATTTTTATGGCTAGTTTTAGGGCCAAAAATATCAACAGAACGCATCAGCGAGAATCACGATGCCTATATATCAACGGCTTTGTTAGCTTCTGGGATTCAAAGATCCATACAGTAGAATCTAATAACTAATACAAATGTGAATCCCAGCCCCAATTAGTATCGCTGAATATCCATAGTTTTCAGTATCTGTCCATGACTGGCTTAGCAAGCTGTTGGCTGTCAAACTAAACTCTAGCCTGGACTGGAGTCATTGTGTCTGGATTATAAATTATAGCTAGACATGCATAATTTAATTGTGTACAGTGATGAGATTATTTTTCCTAGAACAAAGATGCAGTATTGCATTATTTCAACGCGATGTAATCATGGTTGCAATATGCAACTGCAGCTTGATAAGGCGAGTGATGGAGATGCAGTTATTAATATAAACTGATCGGATGTACAATAATGCAATTGCTATTTCTAATGAGAAAGCCGGCGGAAAAAATTGCGTTTTTATGGTTTTTTGAACGAAATTGCATTCACTAAAGCAATCAACTGGATTTATTAAAGGGTACACAGAGAATTTTATGATTAAGGATACGTGTGTTTGTACGTGCCAGGAAAAGCGTTGTTTGATTCAAATCAATTGTTTTGTCGTTTATTTGTCTACGTGGAGATGGAAGACACTTTCTAATCAAAGAATGTGTTTAAAAAATACATGAGGTTTTGGCCAATTTGATTTTCAACTATCACCGAGTACAAAAATCAGAAAGTGTTAAGCTAGTTTTTTTTCCAAGCTGTTTGTGTTTCAAACAGATTTTTACAGCTGTCACTACCAAAATGAGGTATAAACTTCCACCCTCCAGACATTCTTACACAAAGTGGACTACGGAGGTACCTGCTAAACTCGTGGTGACAAAGAATTACCATTAAAAAAAAAACACAAACTGGGTATGAATGCTAAGAATACCACTAAAACTTCCAACCGTTTCGTAAAGTGTGCTCTCTTAATCTTCAGGGGTAAAACGCTTCTGACCGAATGCGACAATGTGACTGTTGAACCAGAGAAAAAATCTAGCCCAGGGTTCTTAAAACTATCTGCACCAATAAAACCAAAGCTTTCAGTTTCAGTTCTTTAGTTTCGGTGCACATCAGTTTTTTTTAGTTGTGCTACGATTAGGAGATAGATATTGGTTTTTATTTATTTCTTCTACAATCAGCTACTTACAACAGCTTGAGTCTTCAAAAGAACTGATATTAAACTGGGTAAAACTGCTAAGAACTGCAGAAATAAATTCCCGACGTTTCGCGAACTTTGTCGTAGGCTTCATCTGGGGCAATTTTAAAGCTTTTGTTTTAAATTTATTTGGACAGCTTAATTTAGAATTGCCTCAGATGAAGCCTACGACACAGTTCGCGAAACGCTAGGAATTTATTTGTGCATTCTTAGCAGTTTACCCAGTTAAATAACAGTTTTTTTGAAAGCTAGTGTGAAGATTAAGAAGTAGACACATGAGTCTTAAGACATTTACAGCGTAAGTCTTCCTTATTAAAAAGCGCTAAGTGAGTTCATTTTTCTCAAAAAAAATATCCGCGCTGCTAGTAATCGTAATTGAAATAGACTCTATCCATAGCAAACATGTTGCTGTACATTACCACACAAAATGCATCAAGAACACATTCATTTTTCTCTGCCTGATGAATTTACTCGATTCCTTGCACAGCCATATTGACGGGTTGTCATTGACGAATTGACCATCACTGCTTCTGACACTCGATTAATAATCTCCAGCGTGAAACGATTTGGTTCCAGCAGTTAGGCTGGAGCGCATGCTGGCCAATCGAATTATCCTCAAGGATCACAGCTGCCACGAACGACGAGGGAAAGTCAGGCATATCGATGCAGCGATATTTCATCGAAAACATGCGTACATATTATTCACACCTTCAGTCGCGGCGTCGCGTCTCAAAATAGATATGACGTTTAACAAGACAATGTCGAAGAGGAAATGAATCAAGTTTAGAATACGTGTTAAAAGACTACAGAACTTGTTGCCGCACTGCGAGTATTTCAATGCGGTGATTGTTGGACTCGCTGTCTGCCTGCGAGTGCAGGAAAAAATCTACTGATACCTGCGATTAAGCGAACCACTAGCTATAAAGCAATTGGTGGTTGATCGAATATTTGATCTCATTCTCATTCAACTGATAATCTTTTGAACTCTAGAATTGATTCCACTCTCTTGAGGACATCCGCAGGAAGCGTCCACTCGTACCAATAAATCGTAATTTCGTCGATAAAATAACCATAAAAAACAGTTTTCCAATGAGCGATTAGGGTACAACTTTTTTGTGGGGCGGGGGTAAGCCCACACAAGATCTCAAGCCATACGGCTTATTAGTAGGTGTCGGTACTGTTAAGTGAGCTGGTATGTAAGGAGACGTCGATGCTCTTTTGGTAGAGAAAATTTCCCAACATGTGTCTAGAATGGTTGTGAAAAACAATGGCGAACCACAACCAGGATGATATCTTTATTAAATTCTTACGACTTATGACTTCTGCCTAATCTCAGCACTAGTTTAAAAAAAAACTGTTAGTCAATGGGTTGAACTGCTGAGAATTTCTAGCAAACAAACTGCCAACGTTTCGCTAACTATACTGAATGCTTCTTAGATCTCCTGAGAGCATGCCCACGCCAACGTGGACGAAATGTAGAGATTGTTATAGCTAGTTTTAGGGCCAAAAAATAAACAGAACGCGTAAGCGAGAATCACGATGTCTTTATATATCAACGGCTTTGTTAGCTTCTGGGATTCAAAGATCCATCCATATCGAATCTACGACTTGCCCCGAAGAAGCTTTGAATATAGTTCGCGAAACGTTAGGAGTTTGTTTGTTAGAAGTTCTCAGCACTTAAACCCATTTACTAACAGGTTTTTTTGAGGATGATATCTTTTTATTGTGTAAAGTAAAGTGTATTTCCCTATAGTAAGTACAAAAATCAATTTCTACACACCAAAATAAGACGCAAAACGCCAAAATATGTCCCCCAAACTTCCAAAGACTCAATTAAACGCCCGTCCTGCGTCGTTAAACACGCTATAAAATTCAAGCAGTGTGACACTTTTTGTCATCTCTCTAACCAACAAAAGAAAAAACGATGTTTAATATCAAAGAGAAGATCGCTCATCATGTATGAAGTCTCCATGCGAAAATATGTGCATGAATTGAAGTCTCCATGCTAAACTGCATACGCGCATTGAAGTCTCCATGCCAAACTGCATACGCGCATTGAAGTCTCCAGGTTAATTTTCACATGAGCGTTGAAATCTCCAATTGAAAAGTCGTAGAACTTTGCGCTGCTTTAGCTGAAATCTCATCTCACGATCATTAATTGCTATGATTAGTTTGAACCGTCAATTTTCTCTTTATTCAATTAACCAACATTTAAAAACATATCTACTCATTTTTATGGCTTGAAACTTTTTTTCAGCTAATTTCAAACTGCGAATAGGTTAAAAGTCTTTGAGCAAATCGCGAGCAACTGGCGTGTATTCCACTTGATTGCGAGCCATTATTTTACAATTTGCAACTTTCAAGGGGACGTTATCACGAGCGCCAGCCTTTGCTGCAGACAAACTGTTAAAATTAACCCACGCGGGGCGGCGTGTTGATCAGATGATTCCTCTGTGGTTAAAGAGCTGCATGTTACCAAGCAATCAGCACTTATAAAAGTGTAATTTTCCTAATTAAAATTGCATTACGCGAAAGACAGTCTTGAATGCATATGTGCTGTTGGTATATACTTTAGTTTAGTCTACACCTACATAGGTATATAGGTATGGGGAAAAAAGCGTGCACGGTGGTTTAGCTATTGGTCGATTGAGCCGTGAAGTGGATTTGACCCCCGAGGAGCGTCCAGGTGACATTGTTTAAGAGTGGGGATAATTGGGGTTACGCGTAAGTTCATGCAGACGATAATTGTCGGCATCAATCACTATGGAGATGTGTCGGTAGATTGACAGCTAGCAACTTATAATACTTGATATGAAAAATCGGAAAGGTGCATTTCTATTGATGGGGAATGAGGATTTTATGTGCTACGGTTGTAGCCTTGTGATATTATTCTGCGCTGGAAGTTCCATGCGGAGTTGTTTGCTGCATGTATTATACTGGACATTTTTGTTTGGACTGATCTTTTTCATTTTAATTGAATGCAAATTTTGTATTAGTCCCAAAGACTTGCTTTTTTACAGACTATATCTTCTACGCTTTCCACCAGTTTGACGTTCTTGCACAAACCTTGAAGATGTTATGTGATGAACACATATGATTAACACATGTGATGACTAAGGAATTTTATTTTGTATAATTTACGATTATAAGTATAATGTCATTTATGCTTTAATAATTCAGGAAATGTAGTCTTCAAGGTTTCTGCAGGAGCCTAGGGGTATCCTCGAGGCTAGGATGGCGAGCCAAGAAATAGACGTTATACCTTTATCTTTGTTCAATTTCAGTGACGTGAGCCAAATTTTCGGAATTTTGGTCAATACTTTACTTGTAACCAATGTTTGATGCCAATTTGTATTCAATGAAATGTTGATTATTGGAGTTTTACAACGCACTGCATTAACAACTGGCTCTGTGGCACTGCTATTGTCTTCGGTGAATGATAGGGTAATAATTAGGTTGGTGATGAACTTAACAGCGAAGAAGGGAAACCCAGTGCCAAACTCGTGTCGAAAAACACCGCTGAACGTCCTTTCCGAAGAACGTCACAACTCGAACATTGTCGAGTGGTTGACGATATCTTGAGTCAAGATGCTGTACTAGCTTCAAACCCTCCAACCTGACTCCGAAACAGAAAATGTCTTGGGATGAATGGTCATCCATCCAACCTCTGAACCACGCGCAATGCTGCTTAATTTCGGTGATCTCACAAGAACCGGTGTATCGAATACGCCAAAGTGTAAGGTCACCCATGACCCAGCGCAACATAGCTTAACTTCGGTGGTGTCACGTGAACTGGTGTATTCAACATGCCAAACCGTTCGGTGAAGCCTGTTTCTTCCAAGTTGAGGAGTCAAGTGTATAAGGGAGCATCTTCTTTGCTGGCAGTTCGAAATCCTGTTGAACCCGTCGTCGATACCCGGCTCTCTCGAAGGCTGGTTAAGTATAAGGTGACAATACAGGCCAGGGCCAAATGCATGCTTCTCACCCGTCCGGCCCAGTAAGCAAACCCGTGCGATCCAACTGATTGATAGATGGATTGTGAGCGAACGTGATTGATGATCGCCAGCCATGAAGATCATTTCAATGTCTAATTACGCAACATAACCATCATGACAATAAGAGTAATGCACGCTACGAATGTGTAATTATGTTGTTAGCCGTTCGCTGGGTAATATTATGTAAGTCAGTTGGTAATCCGCGCAGAGTAATTGCTTGTGTGCTTGTGCTGGGATATATAGGCAATGGGAAGACGAGAAATATGATCAAGATTATACACTGCACTATGGGAACATTGAGAATAAATCATTGGCATGCTCACACATTCACAACTTTTTTTTATAAAATATTATAGTATGCTTGTGCTATGTTAATTTATATAGATCTAGCTTATAAGTAGGAGACTAGGATTATATATAGCCATGTGGCATTTAATTTCAATATGTAAAGATCGATTCGAAATATGGAAATATGTTTTCCATTGCGAAACATGTAGTAATGGTCTATTATGGTTGGTTGTAATGAGCCATTGAGAATTGCAGTTTGTTGTATATAAAGGTTGCATGAATTGGCAGATGATAAATAACTTTGAATTATCCTTAAATGCTGTTTTATAATTGTACGAAAACTTGTTTAAAATTGACGAATTGTCCTGGTTTTTATTAAGTGACCTGCAGGGTTTTAAATTGCCATTTTACATAGGTTCTAATTGGAGTAACTTAACATCAAAAAACGAGTAAAAGCAAAAGAAATCAAACCGTTTACATGAATAAAACGACGCTCAGTCGCTCGTCTTTATTATTCCATGACCACGATAGCCGCCTATTTGGCCTGCCAGAATCATAAACGTCTTACACATATAATTATACAATACACTTCATTCACAACTTCACGTATTACCAAGCCATTGTTAACCGGACGTCCTCACTGCAACACCAGCGCGGAAGAAACAAAAAGAACTCCGGCGAGCTGTGAGATGATCCAAGACACCGCACACTATCGCCTCGATAACAAAGCCGGTCGTTCGAAATTGATCGGTCGACAAAAGCACCGCGTCGATCGCGCGTGGGGTGAAACGAGATCGACCGGCGTTGTCTTCGGCAATAATCGGCGATAATGGGAGCTTTTGTTCTGGACGGGCCCGAATGGCGTGAAGGTTTAGAGACAATCGATGATTTCTTCATGAGTCATCAAGATATCTCAATCTCAGACACTCTTTTGTCTTGATCATCATCATCCTCCTCCTTCATCCGCCACTAAACCACGTTCTCTCGAGTCAAGATGGAGACGTCGTCGAGGATGCTTATGTTGAAGGATTTAACACCTGGCTTGATCGAGGATCATCGGTGTACCTTCGTTCATGGTCTTTGAGTAGCTCACTCGCCTTGCACGCATGTAAGAGAGGCTGATTAATAAGTTGGAAGGATTCACTTGTGTCGTCTCTCTCGGTTTACCCATTTTGTGGAGGAAATATTTGCGCGTACGTCAAACACATGTGACTAGAATGTATTATGATAAAAAGATTCAATTTGTTCAAAATTTGACGTGACTGTTCGGCAATGTGGCTCATTGTGTTTCAGAGGTCTTTGACAAATTGGGCGTGATCCTAGGATTGTTTTGCAGTCCTGTTTTAAATGTTGCGATATTGGTTTTGACAACAAGTTCGTTTCATTTCATTTGCATTGAGGTGAGGAAGAATCATAAGGGGCGATCCTATAGACGATCCTTAGTAGTTCCCACAAGTGATGACCTATCTTGAAAAGGTGCAAAGGCATAAAAAAGACTTTACAAAATAACTAAGGTAATATGTTTGCGGTTAAAAGAAAATCCTGTAAATTCTCGACGAAAAAAACAGTACAAAGTTGATGCAATAACTATTTTGTTCAAATGACAGCAATTAGACACTAATCAACGAGATCACAGTGATCACGTTCATCGATGGCAAGCTTGGTGAAACGTGGATAGACACCACCGACTTATCTACCTAATGCCAACCATTAAGGCACTGGCATCGTATAATTACTTAATCGGATTGCACCGCTATCAGTGCTCAAGATCTGATCTAGGCCAATCATCGTGATGAGTAATTCGAAGACCTTTAACTCGACCCGTCGCTGATAAATTGGCTTATTAACGACGCCGATGAGAAACGTAACGAGTTAAATGCGTTCTCATGTCGTTTACCAGCATTTTTACGTATCGTTAATTGGTGTGTGATTTAGGAATTACGGTTTTTTGTGGTCGTCTCGTGAGATTGATGCGGGGGAGATATATCGTGGTCTATTTGCGGTGGTAATCCTCTTTTTCGGATCACCGTTTTAAGAGAAATGAGTCAATAAATGAATAATCACACGTGTTTCAGGTCCAAAAGATACCAGAAATGAACTAAAGTCATCAGAAAATTGGCCAGTAAATTTCTTAGATTGGGTGCTGTTACAAAACTTAAAAATAGTCGAAATGGCTTTTCTTTAGTCTGCATTGGCTGGCTACTACGTCTCTAGCCCAACTCTTTCAAATTCCGCGTGCAAGCAACGGGGCTCTTTCTCATAAGCCTTTCCACCCTTAGTCTATGGCACTGGGCTTTCTTGCACAAACTTGGAATTGTTCACGTAACTTGTATATTATGATGCATAAACATGTTTATTTTCTTATTATTTTACATGCAAGCAATTAAATTTGTTGCATATTTAAATCTATTACGTGATATTTTCTAGAGATGACCAAACGAGCTCCAGGGCTGTCCATAGCAGCCTGCCTGGGGGGGGGGGGGGGGGGGATTGTAAAAGAAGCGGCTACTGCGACGGCAGTGCCATTTCGGTGGAGGATGGGGTGGAACCACGATAAACCACAACCAGAGTCACCAGGATCGAACCCGGGGTCTCCCGAATGAAAGATAGACGCGATAGCGGCTCGGCTACCGTGCGTCAATTTCAATGTGGTAATTTATCGACAAAAATATCTCCAATACTGCTGGTAAGCCAAGGTGGCCAACGGTTTTGTTAACTTACGGTTTTTCAAGGCCAAACGGTGATATTTGAAGAGTATATTTGAAAAGTGCTGCACTTAGTGCACTGCTGGAAACATGCTGAACATATTTAGTTCCAAATATGTGCTGGTTTTTTTAATTTACACGCTGTTTGAATATGTTTTGAATAATTTATCATAGCAAATACGAGAAATATCGTTGTATGATGCAACTAGAATCGCCACCAAATTCCCTGACCAATCCGACCTGACAAATTCAGTAAGTTTTGCACACTTGATCCCACAACTTTTAGTGGAAAAAACTTACAAGAATTTTAGAGTGGATTACACCAAACCAAGAAGGCTTTAAGAGACTACTTGGGGAAGCCCCTTGCCAATTTTACAGTACTCTCATGTCGAAGTCAGCTTTTTATCTATTTTTTATTCGGGTGGTACCCATCAATAACCGTAACATTACAGTATTTCGGTGGCTATTTCGGTCAAATACCTGTATACTGTAATTTTAAAATGATTAAACATGGTCTGAATTTCTATAGCTGCAACATATCTATGGTTGTCATGGTACGAAATAAAAAGTATGGACTAAAATTCATGAAGTTCAAGAAATGTTATCGTTTCATTGTCCAGTTTTTGTTGACAGATTTTTTTTGGTATAATACTAGTAAGTTTAGGCAAAGACATGAGTTTAAAAAATTGTACGGCAATGCCCATATCCTCCAGGTAACTATCGAACCTCCATATACCAACCTCTGCACCTAGAAATTTTCTGACACGTGTGTACACTTACACGTGGATACATGCGTACCAACCTCTGTACCTAGAAGTTTGCTGACACGTGTGTACACTTACACGTGGATACATGTCTACCAACCTCTGTACCTAGAAATTTGCTTACGTGTGTACACTTACACGTGGATACATGTGTACCAACCTCTGTACCTAGAAATTTGCTTAAGTGTGTACACTTACACGTGGATACATGTCTACCAACCTCTGTACCTAGAAATTTGCTTACACGTGTGTACACTTACACGTGGATACATGTGTACCAACCTCTGTACCTAGAAATTTGCTTACACGTGTGTACACGATATGGAAACATTATTTACACTCTCGTCCGCGTGGCGCGGCGTGGCGTCCCACACATGGTCGAGGGAGTTCCGAACAGTGCAATGCCGATGATTGATGCCAGGGTCCAGAAGCTGGCAGCACTGGACGTTGCATCAATCTCTCCCTTGACAATTGCTCACGATCTCGTGGCTAGTTAATCAATCATGCTCAGTGCTACTCGTGGCTGTGATATCTTTAGGTGGGTACTCTTTCTAGGTCATTTATATGCATCGGGTTTTTGGTCATCGTTTGGATCGTGGTGGGGCTTACTCTGTCCAGTCTGAAATCAAAGGTTTGTTGTTTTGTATCGACACTAGTTTTTAGAAGTTTGTTTCATTAGTGCTGGTGGTATCAACTTTAAAGGTCCAGTTATAGTTAACATTTCTAGCGATACTTCAAGATCGCACAGGTCACGAGAGTTAACTGGCATTGATTATATTTAATTTTTTTACGTATTCCTGGTCGTTTTTCTCCCGAGACAAACTTCACTAAGCTTTGGGGAGCCAAGAAAACTGTAAAAAAAAATCTTGGTTAAAAAAACCAGTAAACAATCTCTTCCGGGGTGATTTAGGGGTGGATTAATAAAAGCGAAAGAAAATCTTTGCATCCCCAGCCGGAATCGTCTCTGGAAGTGTATTTCACTAGTCGTCCTTTGGGTTTTTCCAACGATATTTCTCGCACTTTTCGTGATAAATTATTCAAACACTTGTATTTAACACGTATTGATTGGCGTGGAAATTAAACAAAAATGCACCGATTTGGAACCAAATATGGTTAACATGTTTCCAGCAGGGTACTTTTGCTGTATAGCTAGCTTCAAATATGTCCACTTCGGTCATGGAAACCTTATGACAACAAGACCGTACTGCTAATTAGGGGTAGTACTGTTGCAAGAATTACAACCCCTATAAAAAGCTTATAAGCAGTCATACGAGCAAGATGTTTACGAGATGGATTAATTGTAGTGTTCATCGGGATAATCATAGAAAATGAAATACTTGCTTTCTGACCATTCTTTTACAATGTATTTATTTCTTGAGACTATCCAAAAATGTAATTTCAGTTTCAAGCACTCATGGTCATCATGGCGTGAGAATTGCAACAAAAGTGGAAATAATCAACTGTGCGGTGAGGGATTACAGTATTTCCCATGAAACTAAGGTGCAATATAATGCAAACACTTGAAAACTTAAAAGAAAGAACGCGTATATTGATGTGCAGTGCTACCCCTAAAAAATTCGACCATAACGACAAACAGTTTTTGTTGCCAGTTTCGTTGATTCACCATACATAGTTTGTTTCGCAAATTTTCCTAAAGCGCTTCCTTCAGTGCTTCCTTTTCCTCCTGGGCTTCTTCGACTCCACCAAGATATCGGTACAAAACTGAATCTGGTCGTCGATTAACATGGTGGCCTGGATACGCCAAAATCCGGGGGTAGAAATGTCGGGAAACGCGATGGGAAAGCGAGTAGTGTCTATGGGAGCATTTTTGATGGCATATGTTCCCTGAAATCAGGCCGAAAGACAGAACGACATCGATTAATGATTAACACTTAAACATAAACTCTGTTTTGAAAAAAAAAACTGTTATTAAATGGGCTTTCCTGCTGAGAACTTCTAACAAACAAACTGCCAACGTTTCGCTAACTTAACTGAAAGCTTCTTCGGGGCAGTTGACCGAAATTAGGCGATTGACGATTAGACAATTGACTAAATTAGGCTTAAGACACGAGTCTAAAGAATTTAATACACTCTATTCTCTAACTCTGGCATGGTTGCATGTTGATTGTAAGAATACGTTTGGGTGTTACTTTTTGTTTTGCTAAAACTTTGATTTTTCGATTTCAGACCCTTCAGAAAGTCGCGGCAATTGCAGAAGTCGGTTCGTACACTGTTTTTTTTTGGGGGGGGGGGACGGGGGGGGGGTTGAAGAGGGGTTATTCTCACTTCTCAACAATTCTCAAATGGACTCACCGTAGGTAATTTAGACCCCCCCCCCCCACCTCCTTCCACAAACAAACACCCTTTCGGCTAGGGCTTGTGGTGCCCCCTTCATAGTTTCCACGTGACGTCACAAGACACTTTGTTTACACAAATGGCCACGGTGCTGCACCGGTATGAAAATCGAGATAAATGCTTGTTACTTGCGTGACGTGATCTTTCCGCTGTGTTCCACGCGGCCATTTTTGAGCTACAAAGTGGTCTTGTGAAAACTATGAATACTTATAAGGACCTGAATTACAATTTCTGGCTAGGGACTTAGCCAGAGGATAAGCACGAGTTTAATTGTATGTCCTATCTTTTGGCACACCTGCTAGCCGGAGGTTTACTAGGCTGGACTTTAGCCAGACGTTATACTACCGGCTCTTACTAATTCACTGTTGCTAATATATTCTCATTAAACGTTTGCTTACGGTTGGAGATCCACAGAAACCACCTTTCTTCTCGATGCTATTAGCAAATTGGTTGAAAAATGGTTTGTCCTTTAAATCGTCACAAAACTCCCATAAATTTTCGAGCTGATGTCTATTGCCGCAGTCCTCAAAATTGTGGAACGTACACTTGAACAGCTCCACCCTGAGCTGTGAAGTAGAAAACGAGACATTAAATTTTTGAGACTCATATCTCCTGACTAATTTCAGCACTTTAGTTTTTAAAAAACTGTTAATTACTGGGTTAAACTGCTGAAAACTTAACTGACACTAAACTGCCAACGTTTCGCTAACTATGCTGAAAGCTTCATCGAGGCAAGTCTGGCAGATGTTTTACGTGAGCAAGAACTTATATACAGAAAAAGGATTGTTTTGTTTTTCTGTATATAAGTTCTTGCTCACGTAAAACATCTGCCAGACTTGCCCCGATATAGCTTTCAGCATAGTCAGCGAAACGTTGGCAGTTTAGTTTCAGTTAAGTTTTCAGCAGTTTAACCCAGTTATTAACAGTTTTTTTAAAAACGAGACATAGTTACAGGAAACTGTTGACACATTTCATGGTGACGCGGTCAGGGGCGAACGACCGCAATTGGGCCAACCGTTCAAACACAAACATTAAACTTAAATCAAGAGTACATGTAAGCGCGGTAGCATAAGATAGCAAGGCAGATCCCCACTGAATCCCACCCTTGAATTGAAGCACCAATGGACCAGTCGTACCAGTCGTACACAACTCGTACAATTACCAGTCGTACTTTAATTTTCGGGGCTGGTATTGAAAAAGACTATATTATAAAAATTTCACTGTTTCTTTACGTTTTGAGCTGAGCATAACAAATACATAAGATTTTCAAGGGAGGCTTGTCTTGTGACCTGAGCGAAACTTTTTTCTTTTTTGTTGAGTTAACTTAGGGCCGTTACTTTATCAATATTTCTCGTCGATATCACTCTTTTTCTCTACTCTTTTTCTCTGCTTTTCTACTGCTTATGTGTTTCAACGGGAGGTGATATCTACCGGAATTTTTTGACAAAAGTACGCCTTTTTTTGCCTCAGTTTGTGTAGGTAGTTGAGCCAGCGGAGAGTCTTAATGCCACTCTAATGGTATGTAAGTTTTTTTCTTTGTACTTTGTTTTTGTAACCACTCCACAGGCCAGCTCCGATCGAGCTGAAACTTTTGTGAGTACCTACTGACCCGAAAACTTACCTAAATCTGTATAGTACTTGAGCACAATTGGTTCGGGTTCAGATATAGCGTTATTTTTGCCAGCTACATTTGCATTATCGTCATTGACTCAAGAGGAGGAAATCAAGTTGCTGTTGTTTCACAAGTATGGATTCACTGGTTGCCAGCCTGACACCAACATTTCTCAAGTTGACAAGGATTAAACTTTTAAAGCCAATTACACGGTTATTACTTTTTTGAGACTCATATCTCCTGACTAATTTCAGCACTATAGTTTTTAAAAAAACTGTTAATAACTGG